>VZQC01010816.1:34796-53925 GCA_009823505.1 Rhizomys pruinosus | reverse complement strand
GAAATCTTTGTTGTACTGGGACAATTGATGCTGGTTAGCTGGGGCTGAAAAATCAGCTGTAAGTAACAAGAGACCAGCATCACTGTGGTGAAATCTTCTGGGAAGAATTTCTTCAGGGTCAGCACACAGAAGCTGTGTTCCAGAAGGGGCCTGAGCCTCCATCTCAAGCCAGAAGCAGGACTTGGTAGTATGTAAGAGTCTCCTATATGGTTCTGGTGTTGAAATTTGAGGGGGTCACAGAGAGCAGCTGAGGCTTGGCACTGTGAGAGGTCAGGAAAGACCATTGGTGGAAGTGCACCTTGGTTGCACTGAAGACCCCAGGATTGCAGGGGTCATGGAGAGAAGCTGAGGCTTTGCACCAGGAGAGGTTAGAAGAGCCATTGAAGAGGGTGCTGCCTCAGTTTCAGTGGTGACCCCTGCGTTTTGGAGATGCCGGGACTGTGGGATGACCACCAAGAGCAGCGGCAGGTGTGGAATGGAGTCGGCCTGGGCCTGTTTCAAGTTTCTACAGATATGTCAAGAGCAGGATCAATGGATTATCAGATTTTAAGCTACCCAGAGTGCCAGGACTATTAAAAACTAATGGATCCAGGGTGATTAGTTAATTCATTCTTTCAGTGAAAACCATTAGTCGAGCCCCATCTAGGTACCAAGCAGTGTTTGGCACTGGGGATGCAGTGGGCCTGTGGCATCTTTGCACGACTTAATTTTATGTTGCTCTGCTGGAGCATGAGCCACACATGTTGTGACAATACTAACCCCAAATTCATGGGACTTACTCCAGAGCTTGATACAGAACATGACCAACAAAGCAAAAATAAGCTAATTATAGATTGTGTTAAGAGCCATGAGGATGAGGTAGGTTGTGAGCAGAGGCTATACAAAGAGGCTAAGGCAGATGAGAGAATGCGTGTTTCAGACAGTGGGCCAGAGAAGGGGAAGCCTGGATGTGGTGAGTAAGGGACAGAGCTCAAAAAATGATTCGGGGAAGGTACTCTGGACCAAGTTACATAGGGCTGGCTTGGAGATGGGGTAAGCCGGATGGATGGTGTTGCGAGTGCTATGGCAGTGGTGGGTTTAGTGAGGGGATGTCGTCATCTGATTCTACTTGTCCAGTTCCTCTGGGCATTGAATTGGAAGCCCCAAACACAAAGCTGGACTTCACAAGTGAAGCCATATTGTACACCTGTGCTTGGAGTGTATTGCTGAATGGATGTATGAGGCCTGGGAATCTGCAGGAGAGTCTGCAGATTCAGAAGAGACTAGAGTGGGACAGAGCACCTGAGACACCCCAGACTCCAGAGACCTGAAAAGGAGACAGCAGTAACACTGATGGAGAAAAACAGCTACCTCAAATTGGGAGGAAGATGGAGGGAATTTTAACTCTCAGGATTTTAAAATTGGTTGTCTTACAGCAAGTGCTAACCTGAGGCCCAGGAGAGCTCTTGAATGTTCAGGTCATTTGTTCTTAATCAACAATATATTATTATTTCTTTGCTTGTATTGGATTACTCATTTTTATTTGGGACTTGTAATGAGCTGATTTTTTTAAGCATTTAAGTAGGGGGAGAGAGCAAGAGAGGGAGGGAGGGAGGGAGAGAGAGAACGAGGGAGAATGAGAGACTTAAGAATCTGTCAAATGGTTGATAACCGGAATCTCTAAGTGAATGTGGAGAATAACCTAGTTAACTTCACTGTCTTCCTATACATCTGCTCTTCTATGCTAAGTCCTCTCACCGGAACTGCTGTTCCCAATGCTGGCCTTGATTTTCTTTCTCTTCTTTGATTTAGAATTTTTTTAGTGCATAGGCGATACTGTAGGACAATGCTGTAATTGATGGAAAGGTACCAAGAAAAGGATAACAGGGAAAGGACAAAGGATGTAAAGAAAAAGTCAGGGAGATTTACCTCCAGGCAGGTAAGTGCCCAAATCTGACAATACGACCAATGTGCCTCCAGACAAAGGTTACCACTCTTGGGTCCCCAGAGTTTCCCATGGGGGCTTCAGCTGCCTGAGATGTACCAGCATGGCCTCAGGAAATCAGTGGGTACTGACTTGGGTTGTTGGTGTGTATGCACTGGGCCAGGGCTAGGGAAATCAGGACACTAAACATACAGTTTAAGGAGACAGTCTCAGGGGTGTGCACATGTGAGGGCTAGTACTTGACAGTGAGAACCTCTCAAACCTTCAAAGCAGGCACCCCACTTATCTACTCTAGTCCTGTCTCTGTTCTAGGCTTCTTCTAACTGTTGGGTTTCCTGTATGTTGGCTTCCTCATGAGATCCAGGGAACTAATGTAGAGCTAGCGTGTAGCTGGATAATAACTTTAGCACCCAGTGAAACAGAGGTCAGTTTCCTGGGCACCCCTGGATGCTTGAACTAAAGCCAAGCTTTTGGCTTGCTGGAAAAACTTTTTGACAAATTAATTCTTCTATTACTGAGGCTGAATAGAATATTTGATTTAACCAGATAGTCCTTGGCTTCCAGCCACACTAAAGGGCAAAGGATTGGCTATGGTTGCAAGGCTCATGGTTGGCCATAGATAAACTGCACTTGAATGGCCAAATTATTAAGTGAAATTCCACTGAGTTTGTGCCTCCAGGACCAACATCTGCCTTCAGCCTATGGGGAAGCTCTTGGTCCCCGGTGCTGTTGTTTCTGTGGTGCACAATGGGTACACCCTTGCTATTGGAACCTACTGGTAACTTAGCAGTCACGTCTGTCCAGTGGTAGACCTAGCTCCAAAGTAAATTTTCTATACTGCTATAATCAATATTTATTAAATGAGCTACTACCTCTAAAATAAGGGTTCTAGTGTGTTCTAGTTTCTCTTCAATTGCTGTGACAAAACACTCTGACCTACACCAACTTGGGGAGGAAAGGGTTTATTCAGCTCACATCTCCTGGGTTGTAGTTCATCACTCAGGGAGCCCAAGGCAGGAACTCAGGGCTGGAACCTGGAGGCAGGAGCTGAGGCACAGGCCGTGGAGAAAATGGTGCTTACTGGCTTGCTCCTCGGGCCCATCCCCAGCTTGCCTTCTTATACCGTACACAACAACCTGCCTGGGTGGCACCACCCATAGTGGGCTGGGCCCTCCCACATTGCTCAACAATCAAGACAATACTCCACAGATATTACCACAGGCCAGTCCAATGGAGGAAATTCCCCAATTGAGGCTCCCTCAACCCAGGTGTGTCAAGTTGATACAAAAGCTATCTAGCACATAGTGTAATCCAGGATAATCTGGAAGCCCAAGAATATATGATTTGGGACTTTGTTTCTTGTTTTTTTGTTTGTTTGTTTTTGGTCTTTTCGAGACAGGGTCTCCCTGTAGCCCCAGCTGACCTGGAACTCACTCTGTAGACCAGGCTGGTCTTGAACTCACAAAGATCCACCTGCCTCTGCCCACCGAGTGCAAGGATTAAAGGCGTGTGCCACCACACCAAGCTTCGTGATTTGGGACTTTGAAACTGTTGGCTGGAATTGCACTGGGTTAGCCTTTGATCTGTATAAGGAGAAAATGAGTGTCAGGTCAGAAACAACACCAGTTTCTCTTAAATGATGATGTAATAAAATATGAGACAGAAATAAAAATGAAATTGGACTAACAATTGATGTAGTAAATCAAACTAAAAAGTTCAGGTCACATGAAAGAATAAGATATTTTGTGTTTTATGAGATAGAGATCTTACTCTTTGTCATCTTTTAATATAATTTTTATTACTGTTTGAGACTTTTATACATGTATACAAAGTATTTCGAGCATATCCACCTCCCACGCCTCCCTCTAACTCCTGAGCTTACTCTTTAGCACAGACTTTCAAGGCATTAGGTATAAGATTAGAAAGCTCAGTTCTTTTTCCATTTTCCATTTGTGTCTTTGCCATGTTTTCTTATTACTTTAATCAACTAAAATTTGTGAGACAGATGATCCCTTAGAAAGCAGTAAATCACTTGTCATAAAAGCTAACTCTAAAAAGCTGCTCTCGAGGGCTAACTCATCTTGTACTTTGAAATGGTTTTATATGTTTCCAGAAAGGAAGTTTTCTCTTTCCTCTGTTTATATTCCTTTGGTGGATACTTAGATTTCAAAGGGGAAAAAAATGAAATAATTTAGACTGCTTAGTTATAGATACTCTGGAGGGAAAACTAATTGATCTTCAGAAGAAACATAAACTGCTGAGATACATACACAGAGTTGTTGAATCACCTCTGGTCACTGGTGAGAAATGTGTTTGGAATTCACTTTATGTAATTTGTCTTCCTTAGGACCTGCCTTGTATGCTATGAAAAATTCTCTTCTGTAAGGCTCATCCTTCTTTCTTCCTTATCCAATCTCATGTTTTGTCTTCAACATCTACCTCAAAAACTCTTTTCAGCCGGGCGTGGTGGCGCACGCCTTTAATCCTAGCACTCGGAGGCAGAGGCAGGAGGATCTTTGTGAGTTCAAGGCCAGCCTGGTCTACAGAGTGAGTTCCAGGACAGCTGGGACTACAGGGAGACCCTGTCTCGAAAAGACGCAAAAAAAAAAAAAAAAAAACTTTTCAATCTACTCTTGCTTATCTTCATCTACTGGGAATAAAGTCTTGTGGACAATGTAAAGATGCAGGTGGTAAAAGTATTGAACATGGACTGAGAGCTGATCACATTTGGGCTAAAAACTATGCTAAGCCCTTTTCTTTTAGATGTGGGTATGTGTGTGGTGTGGTTGTGTGGTGTGTGTGTGTTGTGGTGTGTGTAACAGAAATCTTTCGCTGACCCCAAGGCGAAAGGCATAAAAAATAATATTGTAATATTTCAAATTCTGTTGTTTTATAACATTAGTTACTGTGGATTAGCTTTTAATCGAATTGGATATTGGAAGGGATAAAAATTTATTATTTTTTCCTCTGGATAATTGATGTTCCCAGGGTATTTATGCAATTATTCATGTCCAGGTCTCCCAGTTGCACTGGCAATTCACACCTTCTGTGAGCACTGTGTCTTTAGGTGGGAATGATTCCTTTGTACAATCCCTCTGTTGCATGAAAGAGTTCCCAAGTTCCCTTATCAATACCATCTGGTCTTAATTACAGTAGATTTATAAGAAGCGCTGGATTTCAGAGTTAGTTTGTTTCATTTAAAAAGTCTACAATTGTGTCTTCGGCTCTTGTCTTCGTATGAATTATAGAATATCTCAAATTTAATCACAGTTTTTGTGAAAATTCTTTTAGAATTACATTTGAAGTCATAGATTAACTGCAGCACTGTCCCATCCCTAAACCCCATACGTCTCTTCGTTTATTTGTGCATTTTAACTCTTCCCATAATGTTTCAAAATTTTATCTGTATAAAATATCTTTGCATACTTCATGATGGTGAAGTTTGCACAATTTATTTTTAAATTCCAGTGGTTTGTATGAATATAAATGAATTATTGGTTTTAAAAGTGGATAATCCAATGGATGCTAGTGCCAATTACCTAGTTGAATTCGAAAAGGTCTATTCCGGACAAACGTCAGCCCAATGAAAAGAAACACAGAAACTGATCAGAGTCCAAGAACAACAGCTCCAGAGAAAGCTAGAACTGTTTTTGCCTGCTAATCCACCGTGCCCCTTATTCTAAGCCGAGGAACAATTTGCAGAAGAGGGGGCATGGTAAGAATGTAAGGGCTGGGACTGGGGTGAATGTTGATACTACAGCAAATATAAGTCCATGGACACTCATTTGATCACTTGATTGAATACATACAAGCCCCCCCTGCTGGATGCTGGGACCGGAAGGCTGTGTGGGTTTGGGCACAACTGGCTTGAAATTATGGTTTTACAGAAGGATGCTTGTACCAAAAAATATCACTATTGTTAAAAAATGAAAAAAGACCTGAAAGATGAGCAGGACAGTTATGGCAGAATGCATGACATGGGATGGGGTGGGGGTGGGGGTGGGGGAAGAGGAAAGGGAAAATATGCCTGAACTGAATTGGAAAAATGATGTAATGAAATACACAAAGCATCAATAAAAAATAAAAAATAAAATGTTGATATCCCCCTCCCCCCCACCCCGGAGGCACTCAGGAGGCAGAGGATGGCAGATCTCTGTGAGTTCAAGGCCAGCCTGGTCTACATAGCAGGTTCTAGGACAGATGGAGACAGGGAGACCCTGTCTCAAAAAGACCAAAAAAATGTAGATATTGTATTTCACAAGTTGACCAATCTTATTATGAATTCTAATAATTACTTTACAGGTATTCTTGCATTTTCTGTACTGACAATTGTGCTGTGGACAATGTTTTTTCTCTTTGAATTCTTATTACTCTTACTTTTTTCTTGATTTGATGTATTTTTAGGATTCTTCAGGGTATTCATTATCTACCTTAATAGCAGGAATTCTTAACTTAAAGCTATATTTAAAGGGAATGTTTCTAAGATTTCATCATTAAATGCAATGCTTGCCATGGGATTTTGGTAAAAGTCTTTTTCTCAGGCTATCAGCAGAATTGCTGCAGTCCTCTGACAAAGGTAAAACAGCACAGTTATTGGAACAAGCCATAGTCCTGGTGCTGCAATTGGTCCCAAGGCTGCAATTGATATTCATCATCCTGCTCTTCTGTAACTAATTCTAGAGTCTGTTCATGCTTAGATGGTGGCTAACCAGGTCTAAGGCGCTCATTTAGAAAGTAACCAACATTAGCATCCCTCTGAGGTCTGAACCTTTGTTTATTTTTATTTTGAACACCTGCTTGGCCAAGGTTACCAACATTTCCCATTTAATATGACTGGTAGGTACAAGAGCACAAGGACCACCCCACCTCCTTCAAATTCCCTGGTGTCCAGATGTCTTCCTATCACTATTGTGTACAATCAATCTCAGGTGTCTAGAGTACTCAAGGTGAATAGCTCCTACCTTCTTTACCATGATCCTTTCTTTGCCTGCTGGTTCCTGGAGTTCTTGAGGAACCCACAGCTCATGTGTTTATTATAGTTTCAATGCCAAAGGATCCCGACTGCATCCCCTGGTGGGATCCTCCCTCTCTGAGAACCAGAAACTTCATAATATTCATGAAGATCGTGAAGAGACTGCGTTGCATATTCAGCAGGTGGGCCACTGAGGACTGGTGAGAGGGCCTAATCCACATGTTGGTTTCGACACGCTCTAATGACCAGAGACAGAGGCTGCTCCTGTCCATTCCTCTGGCCTTGATGCATGTGGGCATGGGTGAGTCAGCTTTCCCTCACTGTGAAAAAGCAACTTCTAAGGAGGAATGAATGGTTTGCTTTCTCTCTTTCAGAGGTTTCCATCTATGGCATTCGGCCCTGTTGCTTTGGGCCTCGTATAAAGCTTCATGGCAGGTGCAAGTGGTAGAGAAATCTGGTCATCTTATGGTGACTGGGAAGCAAAAGAGAGAGAACAAGGGTCCAATCTCTCCATTAGGGGCATAACCCTCACGTCGTTCATCCACCAGGCCCTACTTCCTAAATGTTTTGCTTCCTCAATAGCACCACACTTCCAAACCTTCAAACATTGGTCTTTGGAGAACATTTAAGATCCAGGTCATGGGGCTGGAGAGATGGTTCCGCGGTTAAGAGCACCGACTGCTCTAGCAGAGGACCCTGGTTTGATTCCCAGCACCCACAGGGCAGCTAAGAACCGTCTTTAAGCCGGGTACAGTGGTGCACACTTTTAGTCCTAGCACTTGGGAGGCAGAGGCAGGCAGATCTCTGTGAGTTCAAGGCCACCCTGGTCTACAGAGTGAGTTCCAGGGCAGCTGGGGCTATAGGGAGACCCTGTCTCAAAAAAAAAAAAAAAAAGATCCTGGTCATAACAGGGCAGGTATCCCCTTTAATGATAAGTAAATGCCATGTATAAATCCTAGCAATCCCACAAATAAGGTGATACTGAGGTTAGTTCTGTATTAATTTCTCCTGTTGTCAATTTTAACCTGCATGACACTGGGATTGCCTGCCTCTCGTCTATTCCTTAATGAGTGCACCATCCTTAGGTCCTGGAGACTACATCCAGGTGATGAACTATCTGGTCTTCTTCAAATCAAGTCTATTATTTTTACCTGTCAGAGCCTTCCAACACCGTCTCAGTACTCTCACAGGACAGTTTCATAATCTCTGCCTCATTTATTGCAGACCGTTGTCATGTTTGGTCTTTAAGGGAGCTAAAGTATTCCAGCCATATTTCTTGAACCAGTCTTAAATGATCTTCCTAGACCATCATTGATGTCATGGGACCTCAGTAGGTTCTTCCAAACCTCAGCTCTACTTCTGTATTCAAGTCTAAAGCCCTGAACGTCCACTCTCACCAGCATTCCGAACTCTCTGGATTCTCTCCAGCACACATCAGCAGGTCTTGCGATTCTGTGAGCTTGCATCCTCATTCCTGCCAGAGCAAGGATTTAGTCCCTTCCATAGGCTGTAGTACAGTTTGTTAGGGGTGCCATAAGAGGAAGAGGGGTAGCCACTGAGATGGGCAGTTCTCATCACATCAACCACTTGCCTTAGGTGGAGACCTTTCAGGGTCCCCAACTGAGAGGAGACTGTTCCCAACCTGCTACTTGGCACAGTATAAAGAATTCAAAAGGCTATCGATGTTCAAGATCTTCTATCTTTCTACATCTAGGGCTCAGGTCCAAGTTCATCCTACCTCGGCACATGTTTAGACATAAGAGATCTCTCAGAAATGTCTAGAGCTCTGCTTTATACATAATGCATCTTAAACTGAATTCTTGACACAGTCTGTCCTGTGAGCGCAATAAACTAAAGCCCATCAAGCTCACAATTCTGAAATTCTAATTCCCCTGTGCCAGTCAAGTGCAGAAAACAACAATCCATCTTCTGCTTGAACCTCGCATGAGGCAAGGATGGGGAATGCTGCCCCTGCTGTGTGCCTTACTCCACATTCCCATTCCTGGAATCTGCTTTCTGTAGCAAATCTCAGTATCAACTCTCTTAGCATGAGTTTTTCTAGAAAGTGGAGCAGATGCAGGATTGCATTTAGGAACTGCTAAATGAGAAGTGATTTCATGGAAGTGGGGTGCAGTTTTAGAAGGATAGGAGAGAAGAGGAATCAATGGCAAATGAAAGGTTTATTGGCAAGTTGTTGCTGTTGTGCACAACTGGAGTGCAATCGTGTCTCCTTTCTGCCTACAGAACACAACTCAAGTTGTGCACTCTGACAATGGATGGGCAAAGCTTTACAGATTATTGACTCTGCACATATGCAATTTTGAAAACGAGTAACCCCTTAAATTGTTCATTAGACACCATACTTACCTTATCCTTACTGCCTCCTACTCTGTGAATATGTAAGGTTTAATATTTATAAAGGAGACTGTATTTTGTTACTAGTACATCAATACATTTATAATATGAAGTTAGCATCTTCTAAATATTAAAAGATACAATACGCTTTCTGGTTCTGAGGTAATAAATAGATGCTTTTTTCAAGGGGATAAAATGACAGATTCCCCCAAATCAAGAAGGCCCAGAACCAAGCCTTCTGAATACTAAGAATATGTAATACAGGTAAGTCTACATTCTGCATGAGTGGGAGGAGTTAGAGAGGTGAGGTAGACTTGGATCTGGAGTCCAAGTTTCTGTATTTGATGTTGTTCTGTTCCAGAACTATCAGTACACAACTGTCTCATCTGCATGTAGCCATTTGGCTCTGTTTAATGAAAAGAGAAACAGAGACCTTACAATGTGCTCTGAAAATGAAATTGTGCAAGCACAGGGCCCAATAACAATTGGGAGAGACACTGCCAACATTGTAATTCTCCCTGGACTGCAAGTTTGTACGGTGCAACCGCAGGCACATCCACTCTGAGACGATGTAAGACATGTCTGGAAAGAACAAGACCATGAGAGATAAGTCATGTGCCCTGAATGAGGTGGGATCTTTGCATTTTTACTTCTCTACTGACAGCTTGCCGTTTATTGCCTCTCGATGAGTAAGTTTGTGCTTGCATATCATCCTGCACATCTTTTCTTCCATTCTCAAAGTTTTAAAAATACGTGCTGATTACTTTTTGCCACTTTCTTTATTTTCACTTGCTAGACCTCGCTTTTTCCTTTTTTGTGCTTGTGTGCTTACGCTAAAGTAAGAAAAATATTGCTAAAGGGAAGAGTAATGTTGTTACTCTTGTTAGTCAAGCATCTTGAGAGATGATGTGTTTAAGGAGTTTGGGATGAGACAAGGAAGGAATGTAATGAGTAGCCCTGCATACAGGCTGGTGTCGAAGGTCATCAAGAAATCCAGGCTCTGCTTAGGAGGTGTCTGGGATAAGCTGGTGAGGACATAGTTAGAAAAGCATCAAAGGTAGAAATTGTATGAAAGCATTCAGCAAAGACCACTGACAAGACCATTCCCTGGGGGAACAGCAGTTTATTGGAGGGACAAACCACTGGACTACTTCCCGGGATCAGAGAAAGCAAAAGCCATCAGGGGAAGTCAGACAGGTTTTGTAGGCAGTTAGGGGCTTGGGCAACTTTCCATGATGTAGGCTAGGCAGTTTGGTCTGGGTTTGGTCGATCTCTCAATAAGCAGAGAGGCATGCCGAGGCTAAGCTTGGTCGTGCCACCATTTTAGGAGTCTGCTGGCAACCTAATAGAAATAATTAATGGGTTGACTTTTTAATTGCATTTCTTCTTTAAAAAATCATTAAGTTTTATTATGTGCATGAGTGTTTGCACTGTGTGCATGTAAGTGCACCATGCACGTACAAACCTGAAGAGGCCAGAGAGGGTGCTTGATGCCCTGGAACTGGAGTTACAGGTGGTTGTTGGCCACCACGTAGGTGCTAAGAACTGAACCCAGGTCCTCTGCAAAAGCAGCCAGTGTTCTTAACCACTGGGCTAATCTCTCCAGTCTCTGAATTGCATCTCTTAATTATTGGTTTGAATGGCTTAACCTTCATTTTTCCCAGTCCTTGAAGTCAGACATAACTGCTTATTACAGAAATGAAATAACAAATAAGTTTTGTTCATAAGGTGGATATAAACTTCCATTATTAACAGAAGACCTTCTTTTAGCACCTTATGGCCAAATGTGTTTTAGAAAGGCTTGTATGGACAAGTCAAGGAGTAAACCATATAAATACTTATAAGTATTGAATGACTTTAATCAACTGTCTGAGGAGTCTGGGCTGCAAACTGGAGAAGTGAGTTTTGGTAGCATTCTAAATTGTCACTGAGAAGTTAGTATCTGTGACTTTGGTGTTATTCTAAATAAGGGTTAGAAAACTTTCTGTGGAGTGCTAGGTAATAAATAATTTTGTCTTTGCAGGCTATTTTGTCTCTTGAAACTTGTCAACTCTGCAGCTATAGTGCTGCAAAAGCAGTCATAGACAATATATAAACAAGCAAGTATGGCTGGGTTCAGCAAAATTTTACTTGTGAGAACAGGATGCTGGCCAGATTGGACCATAAACTGTAGCATATTGACCCTTAGTCTAAATGGTTACACAGATGTTGGCAACACATGTGGCTCTCCCAAATCTTTTTCTTTTCTTTCTTTCACTTTTTTTCATTTGTGTCTGTGGTAAGGTTCTGTAAAGGTTCCGTGAAAGAAAATACAGTCTCATTTCATTGCACCACAATCTGCGCCTATCCCACATCCACAACAGGGGCTTGGATGTTTGAACAGAGCTCACATTTATTTGAAATGTATAGAAAAATATTTAGGGCACATATCACAGCAAATGTTCTTTCCTGAAATCATTAGTTTATTAAATAATGCTTGACTTACAATGTACTCAGAATTGTAAAAGTGCTAGCAGTCAGCACACTGTGAGGAATGAGTTCTTTGGCTTAGGGGCAATTGGAAGGAGGATTTTTTTGTTTTTGGTCTTTTCGAGACAGGGTCTCCCTATAGCCCCAGCTGTCCTGGAACTCACTCTGTAGACCAGGCTGGCCTTGAACTCACAAAGACTCGCCTGCCTCTGCCTCCCAAGTGCTAGGATTAAAGGCGTGTGCCACCATGCTCGGCAGAAAGAGTTTTTTTAAATGTTTACTTACTTGTTGTGTGTGTGTGTGTGTGTGTGTGTGTGTGTGTGTGGGTCAGAGGACAACACAAGGATTGCTTCTGTCCTTCCACCTTACCTGCTGAGCCAACTTGCTGGACCCAGATTAAGTTTTTAATTAATTATTTTTTTCTATTTTAGTGTACCTGAGTGTATGTATGTGTACCATGAGGTGCAGGTGACCTCTAAGGCCAGAAGAGGGCATCTGATTCCCTATGACTAGAATTTCAGGCAGCTGTGAGTTGCTTGATGTCGGTCCTAGGAACTGAAGCTTGGTTTGCTGCAAGAGTAGCAAGTACTCTTAACTTCTGAGCCATTTCCTTAAAAAATTGAGTTTTTAAACAGCATATTTGAGATATCCTCTTCTCTAGACAGGAAAGACTCTGAGTTTTGTTGCTTTTGTTTTCTATATAGCCCTGGATAGCCCAGCACTTGATATGTAGTTCAGGCTTGCTTAAACTCATAGCAATCATCTTGCTTCAGCTTCTTAAACCAGCCACCATATCTGGCTCAAGTTCTGCTTTCATATTCAAAGAGTCTTGCATAGAGTCGGTGTTCCTATTGTTAATTCAACTTAGAGCAGAGAAATTGTTTCATCTCACTGTCTCTGCCAAAGAAATTGTTTCATCTCATTGTCTCTGCCAAAGAAAACTCTTAAGTTGAAGGTAGAGATGGTTCTTGACTGACAAGAGGCCACATCTCAATAAAATCATCAAAAGATGGGAAAATTGAAATTGAGAAAAAATTTAATATACTTGGCTTGCTGGAAATGATAGGTCAGCCTAATCTAACTTGAACATGCTCAAAATCCTTTCATTAACTTATTTTGGTGGAAAAATCATCCAATTCAAAGCATATTGTATAATAGAGCACTGTTTCATGCTATCTTTTAAAGAATGTATGAGAGTGAAATGCAAAGCACTGTGCAGGTGGACCTTCACCCTGCCATAGAAGCAAGCAATGAAAGGCTGAAGCACCCTCACTCTGTCTGTAATTGCTGTGAAGGCTGGCCCTAGACAGGAAATCTTCATTAAATGCATTATTTGACTTTATCAAACATCTATCCATGGCTTATATGAACAAAGGTCTCTGACCATTTCTGGGGGTTATGAAAATACAAGAGAAACATTCTAGGGCTGGAGAGGTGGCCTAGTGGTTAAGAGCACTGAATGCTTTTGCAGAGGACCGGGGTTCGATCCCCAGCACCCATATGTTGGCTGAGAACTGTCTTTAACTCCAGTTCCAGGGGAATCTGACACCCTGTTCTGACTTCCACGGCATTGCACGACATGGGTGCACAAACCTACATGCAGACAGTACATTCGTACACATAAAAAAATAAACAAAATTTAAAAAAGAGAAGCATTCTATGCCTTTCAGGAATTTATAGTTTCCAGTCATCAAGGTGAACATGAAATTCAGCAGATACTTCTTGCTGTTCTTAGTCTTTCTCCAGCCAGGCCAGTGCAGAAGTAATAATACCTACAGTAAAAATAGAATTGTCATTCTCACTGTTAATGCTAGACTTTTAGCTCTGAAAGTGTCTTACTGGCCAATAACAACTCCAGAGCATTCAGCAATAGCAATTTAACAGTTTCAGCCTTTTTTCTACCTGTGCTAGGGCTGGCCATGGAGCAAGCCCTGATAGTACCTCTGTGAAACCTTCCCACAACCAACTGGGCCACTGCTTACTGTTCTGATCTGTCCTCCTCTGCCAACCTGTTGATCCTGTGTATCTTGCTGGACTTCCACACACTTGATTGAGCATAGTAATGTTCATTAGATGCTGACTGCCAGGAACTATGAGAAGAACTATAGTTCAGAGGACCCTACGGTGGGGCCACCTGTAGCTGGGAGTTGGGGATCTATCATGATGTTGAGAGGTCCTATTGCATGATAGTAGAAAGTGGGAGTTTTGGACCCAGACTTCATACCCACAGGCTGTATAATATTAGGCAAATTACTCAACTTCTCTGTCTGAAATTCATCTATGAAATAGGAACAGTAAAAACCCTCTTATTGCTGAACCTTGAGAATCAAATGACTTAATTGATATGAACTACGTAGAAGAGAACCTGGCACATAAGAACCTCTACATAGATGCTGCTTGCTGACTGTTGGTATCCCTTCAGGCCTAAAGAAGAAAGGCATGACTCATAGTCCTAGGGCCTCCAGCGCTGTTACTTTGTGACCACACAGTCACATTACACCATATGGTTATAACTCATGCCTGTTGTTTTCTGTAATCATGATATGAGGAAGGTCAGCAGGCACTGCTGTTTGGTGATTTTACCTTGGAAGGAGTCTTAAGAGAAACTTTTATTTTTGTGTCCATTTCACGGCTGCCATTGCTGACGTTAACCTACTTTGCTCCAAGTTATATACTTCTGTTATTAGAAAATAACAGAACTAGGGCTGGAGAGATGGCCTAGCAGTTAAGAGCGCTGACCGCTCTTACAGAGGACCCGGGTTTGATCCCCAGCACCCACATGGAGGCCGAGAACCGTCTGAAACTCCAATTCCAGGAGAACTCCAGTTCCAGGGGAATCCGACGCCCTCTTCTGACCTCCGCGGCATTGCACGACATGGGTGCACAAACCTACATGCAGACAGTACATTCATATGCATAGATAAATAAATAAAAAAAGAAAATGACAGAACTAGTAAATATTAGTGTGTGTGAGTGTGACCAGAGTTGCCATGTGCAAAAGGAAGTAGGAGACCCCAAAAGGTGGAATAAGCTTTACTGGGAATGCAAGAGGGATAGCTCTCTGGGAGGGAGGGAGCCAACAGTGAAATGGCGGGCAGTCAGGGTTTTTAAGTGGGCTATAGGGGAAGTTAATTGAGGGCTCACAATGCAGAAAAGAGGGCTGGGGGATTTGCCCAGCATGCAACTGCAAGATTGTCTACTGAAACTTCTTGAGTCAGGGAAACAGTTTTTTTTTTCTTTTCTGATGAGGAAGTCTCTCTGTCAGGGGTCTGGAGTAACTGCTTTTTTCCCTCTGTCTGGTTTCTGATGCAGAGAATAACTTTTGGCTCTTGCCTAAGATACATGCCCAGAAAGAGGAAGTCTCTCTGCTTAAGTTTGCTGCAGAATATATCTCTGCTTACAGTCTGGGATGGGGATCAGGTTCTATGAGTCCTGACAGTAACCAACCCCAAATTCATCAGGCCCCAGTACACTTGACCACTGGGTCAAATGTCACAGTGTTTTTCAGTGACACGGGACACCTTGTCTCAACTTGTCGTGTTTCCAAAGCAAGGCCACCTGTTGTGGCCAATCTCTCTCAAATATTTGTCAACAGATTTGGTGACAAATATTTGTGACAATATATTTCATGACACATGTTTCTCTATGTTAAAAACCATAGTAGCTGGTCAGGATGTAGGACTGGTGATGTCTCCTTGTGTCTTTGGAAATGAAGAGGGCCCCATGGAAGCACATGTGCAGGGAGAGGAGGGTAGGGAGAGGCCTGGTTTGGGTTGCTGTTGGGTTTCCTTTTTTGTCTGTAGTGAAGCTTTTTTGCTTGCTTTGGATCTTGAGGTGTAAAAGTGTCCAGCAAACACGGGGCTTTGAAGGCTTAGGAGTTTAATAGGATAGCCTGCCTCCACCACCTGCCTGGGGTCCCACCAGGGAATACACACCAGTGATTAGCAAGGCTGAGCGCCACTGTTGTACCACTTGTCAGCAAATGCAATAGCAAGACTTCTTCCTCCTCCCAAACTAATTTCTAGGTCAAATCCATGACAAACTCTGATGTTTGACTTATTATTATTTTAAGCGGAGAATGTTTCCTGCAGACTTAATTTGCTAGCAGGCTCCTTCCCTACTCCTGAAGATTTCTGCAGGCCACATCCCAGGTCTCCTGGAGCCAGAGGCTTCTGTTTTTGTTACGAAACATCATGTGCTTCTAGAGTTCCTCCCCTCTTCCCTCATTCCTGCTTTCTTCCCTTCCATCCTCCTCCCTCCCTCCTTCCCTCCCTCCCTTCCTTCCTTCCTTCCTTCCTTCCTTCCTTCCTTCCTTCCTTCCTTCCTTCCTGCCTTCCTGCCTTCCTGCCTTCTTCCCTTTCTGCCTTCCTCCCTTTCTGCCTTCCTCCCTTCTATGTGTTCCTAATAAAAAACAGTTAAGGAAACATCTGTAAAGGTGTTTTAAAAGTTAAAAGCACCTTGTAAGCCTAAGGTGTTTTGCAGAATGCCATATATTATGGTGTCTGTTGTGGCCTTTGAAGTGGGGAAGGGAAGGCTATTTCTTCAGCTCTTGTTTCACAGCAAGCATTTTAATTTTAATTTAGTTTTATTTTGTAATTCTTATAAGGACCCTGCAAGGGCCTTCTTCTAGAGATAAGTAATCGAGGCCTGGAAGGTTGTATAACTTCTGTCATACCAGATAGCTGCCAAGTAGAGTCTAAATTTGAATCTGTACTCTAAAATTGTTGCTTGTCCACTCTACCCTCCCTCTTTCTGAATTACTGTCAGAAATCAGGAAAATTCTCAATTCAAGTGATGAGTGACACAAAACTCCAATTTGAAGCTGCTGCTTTGGTCATAATTCCAGATCTCCAACTCTACCTCATCAAGTTCTCTCTCCTGCTATGATCTGCTAGGGAGGCCCCTTGCTTTGCAGTCTGGAAGTTTCTGGAAATTTTCTCTTCTGCTTATTATTTTCTCAAAATCTAGGATTTAGGACTCAGAGAAATAGGAAGTTTCTTTTACTTAGTTTGTCACTTGGAAGCATTAGAATTTCCTGTATACAAATCGATCCTCTATACCAACTCTCTGTGGGCCTCAGAGGAGATGGGAACTCAGAGGCTAAGAGGCCACATCTCCCAGTGTTCTATGTGAGGACAGTCACTGTTTTTGACTGAAACAAGGCTTGCACCTCAGAATCCTTCCCCTCAGGCGAAGGCCTGGCATCTTGTACAGTGTTTTCTGAAATACCTCCTTGACGAGGACCAAGAGCAAGATATGACTTTTAGTGAGAGAAGACTTCAGTGCTTAGTCCAGATACTCAAACAAAAAAGAAAATTGTTAGAGCTCTACAGACCCCACGAAGGAACGTCCCAGCTTTGGCTGCCCAGCAGCGTCAGAGAGGGAGGTGGTAATTTACTGCTATAATACTCACCAAATAGGAATGTTTCTGCCCTTTCGCTTCTCACAGCTTCAAGCCATGGCAGGCCTGGGGTGAGGGGTGCTTAGGGCAGAAGCAACAGCTGGAAAGTTGAGAGAAAGAATTTAATACAGAGGTTGCAGTATGATTTTCCTGGGGAGAAATGAACAAACATCTGTTCATTCCAATAAGGTACCAATGACAACCATGAGTTTATTGGGGTTTCTCTTTTTAAAAAATTTTTGAGCACATTTCATACAACATTGCTTAATCAAATTTAGACTCATTCCCCCATCCATGCCCATCCCCTATGCCCCCTTCCCCCGCCAGAGCTCATGGATTCTGTCATACATGTTAAGTCCTGTCTTGCATCTTTTTCTCAGTCTTTTTTTTTTTTTAACCTTTTCAATACACAAGTTTACTGTTTTGGTCAGTTCTTTGAATAGGTTTTTCTCTCTCTTTGTTCTCTTTGATTTTATATTATTCTAAAATATGCATATATACACTCCACACATAAATCAAAATTACAAAATCTGAAAATAAACTGTAGATTAATTCCAAAACACATTTAGAGATTCACATTTTAACAGTAAAGTTGCGTGAAGGTAAAAAGTATAACTTTACATTCTTTTTTTTTTTAGAATTTGAATACATATTTTCCACCCATATATGATAATTACAATGTGTGAATACATTGTAGGTCAATTCTAGAGCCCATTAAGAGATTCACATTCTAATAGCACAGTCACTTTCAGATACAATGAAATATAATAATAAAGTTGCTCAGTTTGCCTGCAAACTGGGGATTTGGTGTTAGCATCCACAAATGAGGAAAACCATTCACTCCTTGTTTTTCTGGGACTGTGTTACTTCACTTAGCATGATGGCTTCGAGTTCCATCCATTTACCTGCAAATCTCATGATGTCATCTTTCTTTACCACTGCATAGAACTCCACTGTGTAGATGTGGCACATTTTTGTTATCCAGTCATCAGTTGAAGGGCATTTGGGTTGGTTCCAGCTCTTTGCTATTTTGAAGAGAGCTGCAGTAAACATAGCTGTGCATGCATCTTTGTGGTAGGATGCATCTTGTGGGTATATACCCAAGAGTGGTATGGCTGGGTCAGATGGTAGACTCATTTTGAGTCTTTTAAGGGTTCTCCACAGTGCTTTCCACAGCGGTTGTACCAGTTTACATTCCTACCAGCAGTGGATGAGTGTTCCCCTTTCCCCACAACCTTTCCAGCATTTGGTGTCTTTTATTTTCTTGATCTTGGCTAGTTTTATTGAAGTGAGATGATACCTTAGTGTGGTTTTAATTTACATTTCCTTAATTATTAATGATGTTGAACACTTTTTAAGATGTTTCTCGGCCATCTTTACTTTCTTACTGGTGAAGTCTCTGTTCATCTCTTTAATCCATCTTTTGAGTAGGTCATTTGTTTTCTTACTTCTTTGTTTTTTAAGTAGATTATATATTCTGGATGTTAAAGCTTTGTCTGAGGTATCAGTGGTGAAGGTTTCCTCCCACTCTGTGGGTTTTCCTTTCAGTTCCTCGATTGTTTCTTTAGCTGTACAAAAGCTTTTGAATTTGATGAGGTCCCACTTGTCACTGTTGTCCTTATTTCCTGTGCAGCTGCTGTTTGATTTAGAAACTCTTTTCCTACACCTATGTCTTGTAGGTTGCTGCCGACTTTTTCTTCTATCACTTTCAGGGTTTCAGGTTTCAGGTTGAGATCTTTGATCCATTTGGAGTTTATTTTTTTACAGGGTGAGAGGTAGGGGTTTCATTTTGTTCTTCTACAAATGGTGATCCAGTTTTGCCAACACCATTTGCTGAAGATGCTATCTTTCCTCCATTGAGCTTTTTTGCCCCCTTTGTCAAATATGAGGTGGCTGAAGTTTGGGTCTTCAATTTTTTTCCATTGGTCAATGGGTCTGTTTTTTTGCCAGCACCAGGCTGTCTTTATGACTATAGCCCTGTAATATAGCTTGAAGTCTGGTAAAGTAA
>VZQC01010816.1:0-32191 GCA_009823505.1 Rhizomys pruinosus | reverse complement strand
GGCCCCCTGAGCTTCTGTACAAAGCAGTTGGACATAATGCATTTTGGAAACAACAACAACAACAGAAAATACTGCATCAAAGAACTGACTGAAACAGTGAACTTCTGCTCAAAACAGTCAACGTCCCCATGGAAAATATTGAGAAAGACTAAGAGATGGAAAGCATGTTTGGCAGAATGCACGAACTCTGACGGGGTGGGGGAATGAGCGGGAACACGGGTCTAAATTTGTTAAAAATAAAAAATAAATAAATAAATAAATAAATAAAATCATTTAGCACTGGGAATACTTTGGTCCACGTTCTTCTGGCTTTCATAGTTTGCACTGAGAAGTCAGCTATATTCTGATGGGTTTCCCTTTATATGTAACTTATTTTTCTCTTGTGGCTTTCAATATTTTGTCCTTGTTTTGAGCATATAGTTTTAACTTTGATATGGCATGGGGAATTTCTTTTCTGGACTTGTCTATTTGGTGTTCTATGTGCTCTTTGTATTTTTTTTTCCTTTTAGTTTTACCCTTTTTTTGGTGTTTTTGAGACAGGGTCTCCCTTTTAGTACCAGGTGTCCTGGAGCTCGCTCTGTAGACCAGGCTGGCCTTGAACCCACAGAGATCCACCTACTTCTGCCTCCTGAGTGCTGGGATTAAAGGTGTGTGCCACCATGCCTGGCGCTCCTTGTATTTTTATGAGTTTGTCTTTTTTCAGTTTGGGGAAATTTTCTTCTATTATTCTGTTGAAGATCTGATCAATACTGTTCTCTTGGGATTCTTCTCCTTCCTCTATCCCTATGATGCAGAGGTTTTGTCTTTTCATAGTGTCCCACATTTCCTGGTTGTTCAACTCTTGTGTTTTTTTAATTTTTCATAATCTTTATTTGAGGTTTCTAGCTGCTCTGTGTTATCCTGTAGGTCTGATATTCTTTTTTCTGCTTCATCCATTCTGCTTCTGAGGCTTTTTCCCATCCTTTCCTGCTGATTGGATGAATGTTCAATTTCCTTTTTCATTTCATCCTGTGCTTTCTTCAGTATTTCCACTTCCTTTTGGAGCTTTTCATTCTCTTGTAGCTCCTTGATATGCTGCTCAGTTTCTTTTTTCCTTTCAGCCTGAGATCTTTTCAGTGTTTCCACTTCCTTCCAGAGTTTGTATTTCTCTTCCTCTAGTTCTTTTTGGAGTTTGTCTGTCTCTCCCTTTAGTTCTTTCTGTAGTTTATCATTCTTTCCTTCTAGTTCCTTCATGAGTTTTTCATTCTCTCCCTTTATTTCTCTGATTTGTTCTTTATAGTCTTTGAATACGTCTACAATTGTTCTTCTAAGGTCAGTGTCTTGGTTTCCTCCCAGGGAGATCTCGTTGTTGGGATCTTCTACAGGATTGGTTGAGTTTGGTGGGGAATTATTATGAGCTTTTCCCATATTGTTGTTTTTCCAGTTTTGTCTTTGGCATGTGTATTCCCCCCCTCTTTGTTTGTTTGTTTGGCTTCTCTTGCTAATCCCAAATGTTAATATGGAGGACTGGTTGGTCACTCAGTGTGCTTCCTGTTGGTTTCTTCCTCAGTTTTGGCTGTGCAGCCTAGAATCACTGACACTGCTGGATCCTCCCAACCACAGTAAACCACAGCACCATCAGCTCATACTTTCCACCACAGTATCAGTAGCTTGGGGTGGGGGGACACACCAGACCCACCTGGGTGATGAGTGTTCAACAGTGGCTGTCCTATCCATGCACACAGTTCCTCTGTATGGTTCTAGTAGTGGGCAGCAGGTGCCCGCCAAGGGTGGGCAGCAGCAAGCCTGTGTGCCAGAGACCCACCTGGGCGACAAGTTATTGGGGTTTCTTATAGGAGTATGGGTGACTTCTTGGCAGTTACACCACTGAAGAAGAATCTGCCAGTAATTGTTAACTGCTTATCTATCCTCATGGAGGGAGGGGCCTCATGTGCTGGCTTCTATGCTGCCTTCCATGCTACCGCATAAACCCTCCCAACTTCTCTGAGGAAATATCAATGGGCCAAATTTTATGGGTGGTGATAAGAACTCCAATTTCAAGATGGCAGTGACCATGCCATGCTTGAAAGCCAGAGCTCCAAAGCAGCCCACTCCCCCTTTGGCTCTTAGATTCTGTCCCTACCTTCATACCAATGTATGATTATTTTCTGAGCATTGGGCTACTATGGCACAGCAACAATCACTTATTCTCAGCATTTTGACTGATTTTGAGTCTCCACAGTAGCTATTGTCCACTGCAAAAAGAAGCTTTTGCAACCAAGCTCAATAGCAATAGCAATCTATGGGTACACATATTAACATTTAGAAAGCAATGTAACAGGGATATCATATCCATTTTGTGAAACAATAGTAGTGGCTTCTCCCCAAGGGCTTGTAACTTCCCTTGTCATAGGCTTTTGTCTTGCCAAACATGGTTTCCCTCCTCTGGACTGGACCTTAAATCCATTTGGAAAGTAGTTGGTTTTGTTAGTGTGTGTATGACCAGAGTCGCTCCGGGCAAAGGGAAGCAGGAGACCAAAAGGTGGAACGCGTTTTACTGGGAATGCAAGGGGCTAGCTCTCTGGGAAGGGGTGAGCCAGCACTTAGATGGCTGGCGGTCAGGGTTTTTAAGTGGGAGAGCTCACAGTGCAGAAATGGGGGTTGGGGTTTGCCCGCCATGCAACTGTAGGAATGTCTGAAACTACTTGAAAAAACTACTTTTTTCTTTTCTGACTGGCACTGATGAGGAAGACTCTCTGTCAAAGGTCTGGAGTAACTGCTTTTTTTTTCTTTTGCTCTGTCTGGTTTCTGATGCAGAGAATAACTTTTGGCTCCTGCCTAGGGTAGAGGCCCAGAGAGAGGAAGTCTCTGCTTAAGTTTAACTCTGCCTAGGGTCTGGGGTGGGGGTCCGGTTCTGTGAGTCCTGACAGGTTGTACCTAGACCAGTCATGCTACTATTGCATTAGCAGGTGTGTTCTATCTGACATCCTGGCTGCGGTAATAAGTCCTTACATGATTGGCACTGCTCATGACAATTTCCCCCCACCAGCTTGGATAGTGCCTCCTGGCCCTTACAAATGGCAGCCAGCAGAGAGAAAGCTTCCAGTCCAGTCCTTCCTTAATTTTTCCATGTCCTGCAACCATAACAGGCAATGTCTTTAGCAACAGAATCTTACAAGCTACTTTTGAAGTATAAACAGCAGCAATAGCCTGTATTGTGTGTTGTCTCCCAAGAATTAACAGCTCTGTTAAGCCCTTTCACATTATGCAGATTGATTTCCCATGCCCACTGCTTTAGGTGTGCTTGCATGTCTTTCAAATGCTTTCCTAAATTTGTAAAGGTTGGCATATCATCTATGTAAGGAAACCCCTTTACAAAAAGTGAACAGGATCTCTGAAAGCCCATTGTTGAACATTCTAAACAAGTGCAAATTGGTCTTGGGATTTAGTAGCTAAGAAGTTATTAAAATAACAACAAAATCAGTTATCACAGTCCAATATAGCACAAAGATCCCATCACTTATTTCATGAAAAGAGTGATGTTTGACACAGTAGAATGGATGAGGGATACTGCTTTATTAAGCTGGTTCTGATCCACAATCTTACCTCTTCATTCTGGGGCTCTGCCTTGAGGTCTCCCAATACCCCCCTAACCCGTCAAGTTCACAGGGTTGGCTTATGCATGATGCTCAGCCTGGCTCATCTTGTATAGCAATTTCCTTTGAGATAAACCTTTCAATCTTGGAGAAAAACAAGATTGAAGGATATTCTAGAGAGAGGTGAAGCAGTCCATCTTTCAGGGAAGCTCATTAAACTCAGGAAATAACTCAAAAGCTATGAGAAGTTCCTGAAACTGACCAGATATATGGGACACTCAGAGACTCCCTTACACAAGCTGAGTGCCTAGAAGAGCCTCAGACTGGTACAGCTGCATGGAAGAAGCAGAAACCAATAAACTGCCTGGAAGAGGCTCTGACCAACTGAGCTGCCCAGTAGAGACACTCCAGCCTTTTGAGCTGCCTGCATTTTGTGCAGTGCATTCCAGGTTTCCAGCTTTCCTGAGTCCTACACTACTGATGCTGGGCAGGCTTTGGTGATGCAGCTGTCTTAAGCCATTTCTGCTTCTGTTGCCTCACCCCCATGCTCCCTTCGGTAACCCTAATAAACCTCATTGGTTCACCAAGTTGGACTGTGGTGCTATCCTTACTGTAGTTTGTCATTGGTTCCCTAGTTGGGGTATGTAGATTTGCTCATGTCTCCCGAGGAATAGTGTCACATAACACCCACCTAGGGCTAAGAGGGAGTGAGGCTGTCTTCTTGTTTCCAGTACCTGCTGCCAGAGGTGGCTTCCCAGGTCGGTCAGGCTCCAGGCAGTACTGAAGTTGCTGCCTGTACATCAGCCATACCTGGCCACCAAAAGAGCGTTGGACTGGAGGAACAATTTCCACTTCTCGTATACTGCTCGTCAAGAAGTGCACAGAAAGCACACTGTGGGGAGGCTAATGGCCACTCCTAAGACAAGCTCATCCTTTTCATGGGCCCTGCTCTATCTCTATACCCATTCTTGATGTCGATTGTCCTTGATGTCCATGGAAGCTGCCAGGAACCAAGGTACACCTGGCCCTAGTATCCATCCAGACCTAAATATTCTGAATATTAGGGGCCAAAGACTCTTCAGCTGAACATGGGACCTCCTGTCACCATGCATGGTCCTCACCGGGAAGTAGCTTTGGCCACCTCATTAAGGAAGAAGCTAAGGTGATTCTTCATGAAGTAAGAATGTAAGAATCTGGGCTGGAGAGATGGCCTAGCGGTTAAGAGCACCGACCGCTCTTGCAGAGGACCCGGGTTCGATCCCCAGCACCCACATGGCGGCTGAGAACCGTCTGAAACTCCAATTCCAGGAGAACTCCAGTTCCAGGGGAATCCGAGACCCTCTTCTGACCTCCGCGGCATTGCACGACACGGGTACACAAACTTGCATGCAGACAGTACATTCATACACATACAGAAATAAATAAAATTAATTAAAAAAATTAAAAAAAAAAGAATGTAAGAATCCCCCATTAGCAACGGACAAAGTGGGGATCACTGGCAACCTTCTCTGCTTTTGGTGAGCTGCTGTTCACGCTTTAAAGCCTTCCAGAAACTCTCAAGCACAGCGTTGACTGGCAGAGATTTTCCCCTCGGAGCTCCTGGAGACACAAGTCTTGCCACATTTGTTTTGGGTGAACTGGATAGGCCCCATCATGTGCCTTTTATTTTTCTCATCCTCTAAGTTAGTTTAGTACTTTACAAACCTGATTTACATGCTAGTCTAAGTCACTCGGATCTGCGCGTGCTCTCCAGCCTCACCATGAGACTCAGCAAAGCCATTAAATCTCCATCCTAGTCCCAAGGTCCCTGCTGAGCTAACTTCATTCTTAACTCTCCTGTGAACACTGTTCTATTTGGTCCAGTTAAATGGGCACCAAGAGCCACCTCTCTCATTCCCAGTTCCCTCAGTAATGCCTGTCTTTCCTCTATTGTCTTCCAGGCCTTGATATTCATGAGGTCTTCAGCCAGCAATAATCAAGTGTCCCTAATGTCCTGTATAAGCCAGCCTGCCAGGGACTGATTTCCCTTGTATTGCCACAGATTCTACAGTCTGTGTCTCAAGAATGGATGAGTAGTTACATTGTCGCCTTTTCTGTGTCTAAGGTACTTTTTCTGAGTCTATGGTACTTTCTCTGTGTGTACGGTATTCAGATGCTACTCACCCCGCCCCACCCATGTCCCATAGCTTAAACAGCCAGGTGATGAGAGAGGCTCTTAATTTCTGGCTTGAGATTTATTTATCTTTCCCAGTGTAAGCAGTTCAGAGGCAGAATGTTCCCTGATTATCACTGTTTCCTGTATCAGGCTGCCATGCTGAATGCTGGATTTTTCCCTTCCTGGCTACTAGAGATTGGATCTGAAGGATATCTTGTGTCACTTCTGTCTAGCTCTCTCTTTAATCGTCTGATTCCTCCCATAGCTTTTTTGGGGATCCCAGGAGTGACTGTTTAGCATAGATCTTATTTGTACACCTCCTCATATACCTGTCCTCAGCCATAAGAACTTGCGAGCTAACATCTCCATCTCAACCTCCTCTTCCTCACTTCTGCCAATTCAGAGGCTAGTTGTAGCATAGCGTTTGCATGCCTTTTCGCATTGTGATTTCTCCCTGACACTAGCAAGCTCCTTTTGTGAAGGCGTCTGAGCTTCAGTTGTAAGCCTTATCACCAATAGCAAAGGGCATGCAACTGCCATCACGCTTACATGGCTGCTCCATATGTATTATTATCTCGTCAGCTGCTTCAGAAGCCTCCCTCTACTCACATGGAAGATGTGAAATGTGCCACTGCATACCACAAAGAAGATGACCATTCCTCCTCCGTGCACATGCTAGTCGTACATGGAGCTGCCTCAGTTGCTGTCTTTCATTATCTGGGACGTTGCAGCTTCTCCCAGAACATCAAGGCATGCCGTTCTCTACCGTGCAGGGGAGGATGGCCACATCAGGCTTGCTCCCAGGGATCACCACCCTCAGGCGGCCTAGCTTCAGCTGCCTGTTTTACTCCTCCTGTTGGGAGCCATGTAATTAGTTCTTCTAGACTTGTCTCTGTCGTGTTCCTGTTGGGACACCAAATGTTGCGCGACTTTTCCTGGGAGATGTGAACAAACTTTTATTCACTCAGAGCACCAACTACAGAAAAAAAAAAAGACCCCCCCAAAGTCTAGGCAGTGAAGCAGTAAATTTAATGGGGGTTACTTATGAAAGCATGAATGAAGGGTTATTTATTGGAGTATGGGTGACCCAAAGGCCGCTATACTCCCAAAGGGGATCCCTTCTACCAGGAATTGTTAACCATTTATATGCCCTTGGGGAGGGGACAGGCCTTGTGGGCCTTGTTTTCAGGCTCCTGTTCTATCTTGTGCACTACCTCACCCTCCTGCTTTCCAGAGTGAATGTTAGTGGGCCTGATCTTGTGAGAATCTCACAGGTAATCATGGCTGCTCTGATTTCAAAATGGCAATGGCCATGTCACACCTGGGGAATAGTTTGCCCACAGCAGATGTTAACCATGTACTCAGTCCCTAAGGTGGAGATGAGGATGCGGAAAGGGCATGCGGCAGGGAGATGTCAACTCTGAATGATCACTGACAATTGATTCTATATCCAGCAGGACACTTTTCAACACTAAAATTAGTTTTAAGCTACAATTGTGATTTTGTGTATGCAGACGGACCTGTGTGTGAGCATGCACATGTGCATGAGCATGCACATGTTTGTGAGCATGCACATGTGTAAGCATGCACATGTTTGTGAGCATGAACATGTGTGTAAGCATGCACATGTTTGTAAGCATGCACATGTGTGTGAGCATGCACATGTTTGTAAGCATGCACATGCCACAGTACATAAATGGAGGTTAAAGGAATACCCTGTCCCCTGGGTTCTACCTTTGTTTGCTGTTGTACCGCATATATGCAAGGCTAGCTGGCCCATGAGCTTCTGGGAGATTCTCCTGTCTCTGCCTCCCATCTCACATAGGAGTACTGGGATGAGACACTCAGCTTTATCTGGGCTCCAGGGATTCAAATTCTAGATAGCCATGCTTGTGCACCAAGTGCTTTGCCCACGGAGCCATCTTCCCAGCCCCTATAATCTTAGTTTTAAATGGTAGTAGATATTATTTACCCAAGCATGACCTTAAATATACCAGGGTTAAAGAAAGACCTTGAGCTAGGTTTATAGAGAATATGGACTGTGTTACTTAAGTGAAGTAACACAATGCCAGAAAAACAAATGACAAATGGTATCCATCTGCAGATGCTAGCACCAAGTAGCTAGTTGTAAGGCAAACTGAGCAACGTAAATGTTATATTCCTCATGATCTGAAAGCAACTGTGCTCTTATATTGTGAATCCCTTAACAGGTTCTTGAATTAACCTACCACTTATTTTCAGACTTTGGAATCTTGATATATGGGTAGAGGGTATGTATGCATATTTTAGAGTAATATAAAATCAAAATGGAAAAATGTGAATCCTGAAATATGATTTGGAAATAACATACAGTTTGTTTTCAGATGACACAATTTTAGTATAGGTCACACACACAGACACACACACACACACACACACACATATGCATACGTTGAAGCAATACAAGTTGGAGGGAACGACAATAACAAAAGAACCAGGACAAAACAAAAACAAAAACAAAAAATGACTGAAACAGTGAAGTTCTCAAAACAATTATCTTCTGCTTTGAAAAAAATCTCTGGAAAGACTCAGAAAAAAAGATGCAAGACATGTATGGCAGAGTGCATGAACTCTGGTGGGGTGGGGGGCATAGAAAGGGAAATGAGTCTAAATTGGATTGAGAAATGATGTATGAAAAAGTTCAATAACAATAAAAATATTTAAAAAGAGAGTATGGAGAAAAACAAGTCCTGGGGATTAAACCTCGTGAACCCTACTTACTTGGTGTGCCAGTTACAGTGACGGACTGGCCAAGAGGAAACAAAACACCTTCTGTTACAAGCAGAGTGAGCTAGAAGATGACTTGGTCTGAGGCAGCCTTTGATTAATTTTGTCAGCTTCCAGAAGCACATTTTTCTATGGCAGGAAAAGGATAATCAAGCTGAGTAGGAGAGAGCAGCGTCTCCCGTTACAATGCTTACCAAAGAGTGAGCATTTTAGGAGCTGGGGTGGGGGGTATGGAATTTTCAAGTGAATTTTTGTTAATCCATTGGTTGTTATGACCTGACTTTCACTTTAATGTGATGACATTTCTTTTCACTGTTTCTGATGTTATGGTCACTTTAGTTGCTGGTTTTTTTGTTTGTTTGTTTGTTTGTTTGTTTTTTTGGGGGGGTGGATTTTCACACAGTATAATTTGATGGTATTTAGATCCTGTGCTGGATAGCTTTAGTGTCAACTTGAAACACCTGGGTTGAGGGAGCCTCAATTCGGGAATTGCCTCCATTGGACTGGCCTGTGGCCACAACTGTTGAGTATTTTCTTGATTGTTGAGTGCTGTGGGAGGGCCTAGCCCACTGTGGGTGGTGTCACCACCCCCACGGTGTAATCTGTGTCTCCAAATGTCTTTCTGTGGGGTCCATCCCCTGGAACTAGCTGACCTGTGTGGTCATTTCCTAAGTATGTAGTAAGAGCTGATGTGAATCGGGACATGGATAGAGTCAGTTCCCAGTAAACCGACTTTCAGTAAATTCCCAGTCTCTTCAGGCCGCTGTTTCCTTGTCTATAGAGTGGGAGTGACAGTAACAGCAACTTCATAGGATTGTAATAAGAATTAAAGGTCAATATTTATAATGCACTGGATGTGTGCATGTGTGTGGACATGTGCATGGCTGCCTTCACCTGTGAGGGTGCATGTGGAAGCAGAGCTTGATGCTGGGTGTCTTCCACAATCACCCATCCATGCTATTTTTTTGAGATTGGGTCTCTCGGTGAACCTGAAGCCTACTGTTTTGGATAGACTGATGGGTTTCCTCTCATCTCTGTCTGCACTGGAGTTACAGGCAGAGGAGCTGGGGTGTCTGAACTCAGGTCTCTATGGATGCATGGCAATATTTTACACACTGATCCATCTCCCCCCCATAATGCTGGTACCTTCTATACAGCCAGATGCTTTGTGCATTTTTGGTATTAATTTTTGACAAATGGGATTCATTTTCCTTTCACAGAATTGAAATTGTTTCCTTTTAGCATACCACTTTAAAGTAAAAAAAAAAGCAATGAACCTTTTAAATGAAAATAAATAATAGTATAAGTGGTAGAGTGAGGTGCTCAGAACTGTCATGTTGGTAAGCAAATCACTCACAGGTGGGCTCTTTGGATTGAGTGACGACTGATAGCTTCCTTATAAACCAGGCTGTTGGATTGGCCTGAAATTTAATCAGCTCTATCAGTGATGAATGAGTGTGCTTTTCTGAGAATAAGATAGTGTTTTACTACAGCGCTCTTGGTTTCCAAACAACTTGAGATAGAAAATGGAGCATAAAAAGGGGCCTAAGAGTGTGTTCTTTGTACGAAATCAAGAGAATACTGAGGGTGTTGGACTTTGTTGGCCACCTGGGGGGATAACAGTGAGCCCCCCCACCGAGGTAATCAAGCCACTTAGCTGGCCCAAGGAAGCATTATTTGGGGGCATAATTCCCCCAAAGGAGGCATATCCTGGGACGGCTGTGGACACAGAGAAGCCGAGAGAACTCATCCCTTAAATGAAGAAGAGCAGAGCAGAGTGGAGACTGCCCTTCCGCTCAGTCCGCACTTGCTCGTGAGTTCTTTCTGCTCAACCGGTTTTTGACTCTCTTCCTCAGGGCTCTGACAGACAGAGAATGTGCTTAGGAAAAATTCTTCTTTGGGTTGAGAGAGAGAAGCTGTTTTCCTCTGTAAAGAAGTTCTCAGACCTTCAGAGCCCTGTGACATGAGGGTTCCCTTGTAATACAAAGAACCTGGAGTGTCAGCACTACCCTTTACCATTGATTAATCACATATGGCATTGTTCATTCTTCCCACTAATCCTAGCGCTTCTTCAAGAAAATTTAGGCAGGTTAAGGGATTTTTCTCTTTAATATGGTTTGAAAAATATACTGCATCCCAGCTTTAAAGGACGAAATCAATTCGGGGGCAACCTTAGTAGCTATCAAGTAATTGGTATGTGTGCTGTATGCTAGGTAAACAGGAAGTTATTTTTGCTCTTTCTGATGACAAAAAAATATATATTTTGAATAAACTCCAATAATTGTTCTTGACCTTTCTAGAAATTTAGGGAAATCTTTGAAGTGGGATATAATATTCTTATACTGTTAAGTTTAGAAAGTATCAATAATCTATCTTCAATGCTTATAAAGTTATGTGTCCATTGTTTATTATGTCTATTCTTTTTTTCTGGTTATATATACATATTTTTTATTTGTTTATTTTAAGGGTTTCAAATATAATGACACAGTTGTTTGCAGATACATTGATGTACTCAGTGTTTGTGGGTATATTAATTGATTATTTGATGCATTTGCAAGTATCTATGTCCAAATTTTTGACAACACCAAAGGTTCTCATGAGTCCAGTTTAAGAAACTTGTAATGCACAGTCAGTTGGTCAAATTAGGAGGTCCAGAATATAATTCTATGTAGTCTCATGATTCACCCCTATCTCTCTGCAGCCTTACATTCTACCACGCCTCCTCTCCGCAATTGTCCCTGGGCTTTGGTGAAAGGGCACAAGTAGTGAGAAAAAACAGTCTACTTCTTGGGTTGTTCATTGGGACTCTAGTCTGTTCAGGTTGTTTTCCTTCATGGGTTGACAGCTTTATGACTATTCTTTTTAATGATCAATTCTAGAGTTTAATGCATGAAACTATCGACTATCAAAAGCACATATAATTTCATGAAGCTAAAAATAATAGCATAGTTTTTATTTATATTCTCTTCTGTTATAATTATCAGGCAATGAAACAGAATATCATATTCTTGCAAACTGCTTAACAATAGTTATGAGGAGCAATCCCCCCACAGAGCCAGGAGCCAAGTGGAAAGTTGTTTCATTTTTTTTCCAAGTGCTTGCCTTGAAAATGAAAACATTAAATATTGGTTTTTAGAAAATTACTTTTGCACCATGAGAATGTTGATTAAGAAAAAGAAACATTTTCTCTATACATCCCAGTGGTGACATATTTCCAAGCTCCTAGTGGTGTACTCGGGAGACATCCATAAATTAGTGTCTAACGCAATTATATTCTATTCTGTGTGGCCTTGGGAAAAATCACCCCACATTTCTACTTTCTACTTGTCTTTGAAGAACTAGAGATCATGATATTCTATTAAACAGTTTTTGGGGAAAAATCACCCCACATTTCTACTTTCTACTTGTCTTTGAAGAACTAGAGATCATGATATTCTATTAAACAGTTTTTGAAGTTCTCTGGGATGAACAGAATTCTATTTTTTAAATTTGATGTTGCAGTGTTTATAATTTATTTTGATTTAGCTTTTGAGTTTGGCCGATCTGTTCCATTGAAAACAATTACAGATTTATTAGCATGTCTTTGAGACACAGTACTCTCATGTCCTTTTTAATGTCGAAATGTTTTGTGATAACCAAATGGCACTTTCATTTTTAATGACCAGACAAGAAAGCACTTTCAGCCCTTTTTGTAGAAATTATGTAATTTCTTTTTTTTTCTGGTGAGTGCTACATTTTTTTTTTAAATCCAGCTTTCTTTTAGCTATTGGATCAAACATTTGTGCTCATGCTAATTAGAGATAAATATGTAAGCTTTAATGTAATATTAATTTGTTTTCTCCTTTGGTAAATGATGTGAAATAAGACAGAACAAAGTCTAATACAAATGAAAAAGCTACATTTTAAAAGAATAAAGGTTCCATTTAGAAAAAGTAATTTCAAGTGATATGTTATTTGAGTAATGCATATTTATATAAAAATATGAGAAATACAGAAAAACAAAGAAATAACATGTTGGCTAGGTTCTCTACCACTCAGGAACATTATGCTGATAATATTCTGGTATCTAGAGCCCTTTCCTTTACGTTGTGTGATCTTATCACACATACCATTTTCTTTTTTTTTTTTTTTTCCTTTCTGTTATTGTTGTTGTTGTTTCCAACACGCATCACTCCCAACTGCTTTGGACAAAAGCTCAAGGGGCCATGCACAGGAAATAACAACTGGGTAATTGGCACTAGCAATCCACAGATAAGGGATACCATTCTTCTTCGGTTTGTTTTTTTCTGGACTGTGTTACTTCACTCAGCATGAATGTTTCCTCTGGCTCCAGCCTTTTCCTGCAAGCTCATGATGTCGTCTTCTTTACTGCATGCAATGAACTCCATTGTGTAGATGTACCACATTTTCTCTATCCACTCGTCAGTTGAGGGCCATTTGGGTTGGGTGTCATCTCTTTGCTATTGTGGAAAGGAGCTGAAATAAACATGGCCACACACATACCATTTTCTTTGAGGTGTTTTTTTTCTTTTTTTTTTTTTTTTATGTGTATGAATGTACTGTCTGCATGCAAGTCTGTGCACCCGTGTCGTGCAATGCCGCGGAGGTCAGAAGAGGGTCTCGGATTCCCCTGGAACTGGAGTTCTCCTGGAATTGGAGTTACAGACGGTTCTTAGCCGCCATGTGGGTGCTGGGAATCGAACCCGGGTCCTCTGCAAGAGCTTCGGTGCTCTTACCCGCTAGGCTATCTCTCCAGCCCCTTCTTTTTTTGTTATTCATATATTTATGTGTATGAATGTACTGTCTGCATATAGGTTTGTGTACCCGTGTGGTGCAATGCCACGGAGGTCAGAAGAGGGTGTTGGATTCCCCTGGAACTGGAGTTAAAGATGGTTCTCAGCCACGATGTGGGTGCTGGGGATCGAACCCGGGTCCTCTGCAAGAGCAGTCAGCACTATTAACCACTAGGCCATCTTTCCAGCCTGAGACGTTTTTTCACTTACCCCATTGCAAGTATAGCAATTTTTAGGTTATCACAGACTTTTACAAATTTTATTTTAGTCAGTTATTATCTTGGACTTTTTTTCCTACTGCTGTAAATAAACTCCAGATTCTTTGTAAATAAAATTCCTTGACAAAAACAAGTTGAGGAAGAAAGGCTTTATTTTTGCTGCCATTTCAGAGTCCATGGTTGGAGATGGCATGGCAGCAGGCGGGGAAGGCACACTGGCACCAGCACTCAGGAAGCAGAGGGAGAACAGGAAGCTGGGCCAGGTTCCAAAGCTTCAAGGCCTACTCCTAGTGATGCATTTCCTGCAGCAAAGCTCCTGAAGGTTCCCCAACCTACTTTCACAAACAGCACCACCACCTGGGACCAACGGTTATAACACATGGGCTGATGGGGATTATTTTATGTTCAAACCATGATCGTTATGTAACCTATTATCAAGTGGCATAAAATAACAGATACTTCATTGTTCTTAATGTAAATGGTATTCTGATACTGTGTGAGCTTTTGCTATTTATCTTCTGCTTCATTTATCCTCTGTCTCTCTGTCTAATTCTGTTAAAATTAAACCTTTGTGCATTTGGTATAAAGATGCTGAAGTTGGCTGAGTAGGAGCTGATCGTGGCTCCAAGAGACAGGACAGCATAAATACCAAATGGCTGCATGGTAACAGTATTGTTTGATTATGGGCATGTTTTCTATAAAATTAACTTGTAGAGGTTTAGTAGCTTCTGGATCCTGGGAGAAGTTGAAGCATCATCTCTGCAGCAGGTGTATGCCTGATGCTTCATGGGTCCTATGCTTCACGGCATACATACATCTGTAGCATCCTCAGCTGAGAGGATGTGTAAAGGCCGCATATGATACTGTGCAAAAACAGATGTTCCAGATGAAGCATCAGGACTGTTTAGAAATTTTCCACAATTTTACCTCTCACCCAATAACGGACTAATTTTTTTCATCAAGTTAAATATATAGGATTATTAATTGTGCTTGTTCTAAATATGATACTGAGGATCTTGTAGTTTGTATGTGATTTTTAATTCAACAGCATTATTATTTTGTCACATTTGTAGTCATGTTGAAAATAGTTTACTCGGGCTGGAGAGATGGCCTAGCGGTTAAGAGTGCCGACCGCTCTTGCAGAGGACCCGGGTTCGATCCCCAGCACCCACATGGCGGCTGAGAGCCGTCTGAAACTCCAATTCCAGGAGAACTCCAGTTCCAGGGGAGTCCAACACCCTCTTCTGACCTCCGTGGTGTTGCACGTCACGGGTGCACAGACTTGCATGCAGACAGTGCATTCATACACATACGGAAATAAATTTAAAAAAAATTAAAAAAAAAAAAAGAAAATAGTTTACTCTAGATCCTTCGATAGGTTAGGCCGTTCATGTTTTCCTTCTCTGGTTCCTCTGGGTAGTTTATTCATTTTTCATGTTGTGCTTCTTTGTAGAGTTTATCAGTCAGCTTTTGTTATAATAACACTGTGGCACATCAAAATCTCAGTGGCTTACAACAAAGCACTTTGGGTGCTCATAGGTCAGTGGGTAATCCACTGCTCCCCTGTTCAGCTGGGCTTGCTTCAGGACCTCTTCTAGGGTCCAAGTTCATGGACAGTGACCACTGTGGGATGGTTTCCCATTGGCAGTAGCTGGGGGGAATCCCAATACATGAGCACATTCAAAGCCTCCAGCTTCTATTACTTTTGCCAATATCCTATTGGACAAAGTGAGCCAGGTGGCCAAGTTCAAGATCATGGGGTGGGAAAATACATTCACATATCCTCGGGATGTGTGAGGACCCTGCCCCAGGGACATGACAAACAGACTAGTAATTCTGTTCGCCACAATGCTTAGCATGTTATATTCAAAGTTTTAGTATTTTTGGTATTTCAACTTTCATTTTTGTAATGCAACTTGAACTTTTCTGTGTATTTTAAAATTAGTTTTCACGGGGCTGGAGAGATAGCCTAGTGGTTAAGAGCGCCAACTGCTCTTGCAGAGGACCTGGGTTCGATCCCCAGCACCCACATGGCAGCTGAGAACCATCTTTAACTCCAGCTCCAGGGGAACCCGACACCTGCTTCTGATCTCCGCGGCATTGCATGACACGGGTGCACAGACCTGCATGCAGACAGTACACGCATACACATAAAAATAAATAAAAAATTTAAAAAAGTAGTTTTAATTATTCACCTATTTCTTCTTAAATTTTCTGTAAATTTTATGGGTGTGTAATACCCCATCCAAAACAACTGTTCTTCACAGAATATTTGAGCTGAAGGTATAATTCTATCATTTTCCAGAAAAAGAAATAGAAGTCCAAATTGATTAGGTTTTTGGCACAAGAGCACAAGGCTGGTGGGGAACAATATATCTAAATGGGCATATGAAGAGGACATTCTATATTTCCTCTTCCCCTTTAACTCAAATGTCTAGTCTTGTTCTGCACCACATGAATAATCTCAATGCCACTTCCCAGGAGGAGTCCAGCTGGCCTGCCAACATTGGAAATGCTAAAAACAGAATAATAGATTACCTGAGGCGGAAAGAACACGAATGAGTCCTGCCTGCAAATTGCCCAGCGGGCAGCAAGCGTCTCTCCTCCTCTAGCAGAGGTGACAGGACCCAGGGCCGCTGGGCTCTGGATGAGAGTCACTGATCTTCTGAAGGTCAGACTGACAAGCTACTTCCAAAGGTGGCTTTTGAGAATGGTTTCATGAGTCCTCAATGTCACTGGAATTGAAAGCAGCATTTTCAATGCAAAATTTTGAACATCCTTTGACAAACCCTTCTCTATAGTAAAGAGCCACGGAATTAGAATGTTTTAGTTGTTTCCTGCATGTACAAGTACAAATTAATTTACATATTTTAAATGAATGGAAATAGCACATCTATGTTATTAGTGTTTGTAAAGTAGATAATAATTTAATTTAGGTCATAGGTCATTTGAGATTCCCCAAAACACTGAGTATTTCATCAATATTAGGTAACACTAGTAAATAGTCTCTCTCTCTCTCTCTCTCTCTCTCTCTCTCTCTCTCTCTCTCTGTATATGTGTGTGCATGTGCACACCCTTCAGATTGACATTTAACTAAGTCATGAGTTTCCTTCTATGTTCCATGGTAAGAAGTTAGCTGTGCCTTCTTGGTTCATTTGGCAAGTGTAATTTGGTAGAGCAAAACTCTTTACATGAAAAGAAAAAAATTTTTTAACTAATTAATTTATTTTTTATCAAATCTAGACCCATGTCCCTCCCATTCTCCCACCCCACCAGAGCTCATGCATTCTGCCAAACATCCTTTTCATCTCTTTCTCAGTCATGAAAAGAAAAATATTCCAGTGGAGAGTCAGGAAAACCTACCACAATTCAGTTGGTTGGGGTTTTCTGTCCAGAGAAAAATCCTTCCATTGTTTTATCTGTTCTTTTTTACTTGATCCATTCTCTTTAATGCTTTCTTTTTCATGAGTTTGACATATTATATGTCAAATTGAACCAAGAGGCATAGATAAAAATCCTTGTGTTACCTACCTAGTGACCCTTCCATTTCTGACTTGTGCTGTAAAATGTTGTAAAGAATTATGAGGCATAAATTGGAGGTAGCAACAGGTTAGGCTTCAGCTGATAGAATCAAGTAGTGTTTCTCTAGCTGGGTGAAAATAAGTGGTGACTATCAGTTATAAAAGCCTGCAGTATGGGTCAATGTGCAGAGATAAGTCAGTAGAAGTCTCAGCCATAAATGAGACATCTACACACCCTCTTCAAGGCTCAGATTCCATATCAGAAGAGGAGGTGGAAAGGTTAGGAGAGCCGGAGGTCAGGGAGGACCGGGGTGAAGCAGTGTCTTCTGGACATGATAGGACTGTTCCTCTAATGAACTCAGCAGCTGTGGTTGCCTGCACAAGATCAAGCCAGTTGATATTCTAGCACAGAGTGGAAGGGTCTTAGGAGCCCCACCCCCAACCGAGGAGCTATGGATAGTTGATGACTGCTTTCGGAGGTTGACCCCACTCCAGTGGATGGCCCCACATCCAGGAATACATGGGTAGTACAAACTGGACTTGAGTTATTTTTAAAAAGAGTATTTGAAGTTGGGGGCATCTAGGGGGAGGAAATGGGAGGTCAAAATGCATTAGGTGGAATTCTCTAATTTTTATATCACTTTCATTCATTTCATTTAGAAATGATACCCATATTTTCTTACACTATTTATCAAAAGAGTGAGGTTTCTTCTTTTCCATTTAGTAACTTCTAGTTGCTGGGCTTAGGGGTAACTTCCTAGTAACCAGAATTTCTGAATAAAAGAAACATCTTGTTGGATTTAGCATTTCTTATTACTTTGGATAAGCACATGATCATATTGATTAAATGATGCACATATGTAAGTTTGAAGAGAAATTCTGACCAAGTCACTGTGGTAACTGTTAGGAGTAAACATGGTAGGAAGCTTGCTTTAGCAACTTTTGAATAGCTGTGACCTGACAACTTAAGGGAAAAAGGATTTATTTTAGCTCATGGCTTCCAAGGGTCCCAGTCCAGCACAGCAGAGAAGGCACAGAATGGCTCAGTAGGTGATGGGCGCATGTGGTCAGAGCTCTCACATCATGGCGAACCAGTGGGAAGGGAATGCAGCCAGAACCTGGGGTGGGCAGAAAGTACAAAGTCTGTCCCTAGAGTAATCTACTTCTTCCAGCCGGATCCCACCTCACGAAGGCTCCAAAACCCTTCAAAATAGCACCATAACCTGGGGACCAGGCATTCAAAATATGAGTTTAGGGGGGAAACTTCAGATTTACACTGTAACATTCTGTGTGGCCCTGAAAAGCTTATGGCCATTTCATAATGAAAGACAAAAACCTCATTTAGTCCAACTTTAAGAATCCATGTACTTTTTTTAAAATTTTTTAAAATTTATTTCTGTATGCGTATGAATGTACTGCCTGCATGCAAGTGTGCGCACCCGTGTCGCTGCCGCGGAGGTCAGAAGAGGGTGTCGGATTCCCCTGGAACTGGAGTTCCAGACGGTTCTTGGCCACCATGCGGGTGCTGGGGATCGAACCCGGGTCCTCTGCAAGAGCGGTCGGTGCTCTTAACCGCTAGGCCATCTCTCCAGCCCAAGAATCCATGTACTTTTAACAGACTCAAAGGTCCAAAGTCCCAAGACTCAAAGCAAGCTCTCAGATGGGGTACTAAGAAATCAAAACACAAGTCATGTACATCTAATCTACAATGTCACAGAGTAAGCACTCCCATTCCCAAAGAGAAGAACAGGAAGAGAGCAAGACAGTTTTGAACTAAAATAAGCCAAAATCCAACAAGGTTTGCTTTAAATCCTACAAGTCCTTGCTGAGATCCGGGGCACCACTGTCATGCTCAGCGCTTCAGTGGGCTCAGTCAGCCTCCCTGCCATGGCCCTAGAATCTCTCTTTAGCAAGCTTCATTCACTCGCTGTCTGCAGCTTTTCTTGGCAGACATTCCACATTTTCTGGCACCTCCAACATCTTGAGATACTCATTAAAGCTTAGTCTTCCCTTCAAAGCTTTCTGAATAGCCCACTCTAGGATTCCTGTGTGGAATCTGGCCCTGCCAAATAGTGCCTGGTCTCATCTGCTTCACTTTAAAAGCTTGGTGCAAGCATTCATGATCCCATAATGCTCACATTCTGGATGCCTATAAAACCAGCACCACATGGATGATGTCAGGTTCCGCAGCTCACGATGTAGCTGGGTCCTCTTGGACCACAGCAGCACCCACCTCTAAGTGCTTAAAGGGCTGAACCCCAGAGAACATTTCCCTGGCTACCTCTTTTCCAGCAGGACATCCCTTCAGCTCTCTCTTTTGAAGAAAGTCCTTACAATGAGAGTTTTTACACCTTCATTGGCCTGTGTTGGGAAGGGTTCTGCCCTTAACCTTCCTTCTTGTCTCCACACAGTGTATGATGTCTTTCTAATGACACTAATCTGTTGAACAATTTCTCCTGCTTTGTTTGCATTAGCTTTGTCTGTAGCTGTAAGTGAATGTGTGAATCCAAACTGCATGTCCCCCACATACTTTTGCACGCCTATTATCCCTGATTGTTATTATAAACCTGACTAAAAGCAGTGATCAATAACCTTTACATGCCCGCATCATATACAGTTGTGAAATTTCTTACTTTCTCTCTGTAGCTCCAATATCTTCTATATTCCTCCTTCAAATCAGTTCCAAAGGCTTAAAAATTACACAGTCTGATTTAGTTACAATAACATTTCTGGTATCAGTTTTCTGTCTTAGCTACTTTTACATTTTTATGACAAAATACCTGATAGAAGCAACTTAAAAGGGAAGGATTTATCTTCATTCACAGTTTGGGGGGCTGGGTTCTCAGCCCATCACAGCAGGGAAGGTTTGCTTGAGAGGGTCAGCCACACACAGCAACGTGGTGGGGGCTGTTCACTGTACAGCATGCTTGGAAACAGAGAATGCAGGCTGGAGCCAGGGGCAGAAGTAACCGTCAAAGTCCTGCCCCTAGTGGCCCATTTCTGCCAGCTTGGCCCTACTCCAAGGGATCCAACGACCTCTTCTGACCTCCATGGGCATTGCCTGACATGATGCACTTACGCACATGCAGGCAACACTCATACACAATTCTCCTCCCTCTCCTGACTATCTTGCTACACAATTTCCCAAATCCTTCAAACATGCCTAGATTAAATCCTCATTAAATCAGTTCATAGTAACAAGGTGTATATGAGAAAAATCACATGTGTGATTTTTCTATGCTCATTTTTAAAATTTTCATCTTTTTCTCCACTTTCATAGTGGCCTTTGCCATGCCAATAAAGTCATGGTCCATTTGGTCCCTTGATTTCAAACCTTTGGACTTGGACCTGTTTAGATTTCCCATTTCATTCATCACTTGGGACAAAACCACCCTTTGGGAAGCATGTTCTATAAATGACAACTGGTTTGCCATATGAATAATATGTAAGTAAACATGTTAAAATGACGTGCTTCACATGCTCAGATAAAATGCTTTCAGAAAGAAGTGAGCTTTTAGGAATTCAGCTCTCAAGAAACATTCACCTTAGAGCTCAGAAGCAAAATAAGAGACTTAGCAGTTTTGTTATGGCTTGAGTAGACTTAGCAGTTTTGTTATGGCTTGAATAGATTTAGCAGTTTTGTTATGGCTTGAATAGATTTAGCAGTTTTGTTATGGTTTGAATAGACTTAGCAGTTTTGTTATGGCTTGTTTCATGTTTGTTTTATTTTTTTTATTTTTTATTTATTTTTATTTTTTTTTTAATTTTATTTATTTCCGTATGTGTATGAATGTATTGTCTGCATGCAAGTCTGTGCACCCGTGACGTGCAATGCCGCGGAGGTCAGAAGAGGGCGTCGGACTCCCCTGGAACTGGAGTTCTCCTGGAATTGGAGTTTCAGACGGCTCTCTGCCGCCATGTGGGTGCTGGGGATGTGCGTAGGGGATCGAACCGGGTCCTTGAAGAGCGGTCAGTCGCTCTTACCCGCTAGGCCATCGCTCCAGCCCTCATGTTTTGTTTTTATATACAGGAATTAGATGTGTGGCTAAAAATTTGATACTGCAGTGACAAGGTAGGGCACTCTCACTTTTTCAGAGCTGATCGACATTTTGGTTTTATTTTTATCTTTTTTCCGACAATACCATTTTAATTTTACAATTAAAATATTTAACTACTGGGCCTATTGCACAAGTTTTTTTGATATATTTAAGTATTTTGGTTATTTAGATTTAGGAATTTCCCCACACATAAACATTAAGATTTACAAGTTTGATGATGGACATTTCTAATTGCATTTATCAAAGGTTGATATTTTGGTCTATAATCATCAATGCTGAGAATGCCACATCACATAAATTCTTAGTACAAATGGCCCAAGTATGTTTAGTGCCATGTTAGAAATTATTGGACATTCTGGCTGAATCTGAAGTCAAAATCCATCTCATGACTTTTCCTGAAACTAAAGTCATCAACTCTAAAAGCAATTTCTAAAGTAAAATAGCCTAACACAATATAAGCCAAAGATGTATTAATTTAATACTTACATGCTGAGGAAAGGCAATAGGAAAGTATAGTCTTTCTTTTTTTTTTTTTTATATTTTATTCTTTTATTGTTTTATTTTTTTTTAATAAAATTTTTTATTGTTATTAAACTTTTCCATAAGTCTACATACAATATTTCTAATAATTTAGAGTCACTTCCCTTCCTTTTCCAGCAACGTCCCCCACCCACCTGAGTCCCTGAACTCTACCATACATATCTTGCATCTTTTTGCTGAGTCTTTCCCAGAGTTTTTTTTCCAGTTCTTTGTTGTTGTTCTCTCTAACTTGTATTGCTCTCTAATATAATATACATGGATATATAATATATTATATAATATATATATATATTTTATACCCCATCACCGATGATTAGAGACTTTTTTTTGGCAGTGGTAAGAAAGATGACATCATTGAAATTTAAGGTTAGTGATGGAACTAGAAGTTTTTATGCTAAGTGAAGTACACACAGTCCCAGAAAACACAAACAGGTCAAATGGTTATCCCTCATCTGTGGATGTAGCACCAAGTACCTACTTAAAGGCAAAACAGCAACGTTAATGTGTATTACTTCATGGATCTGTAAACAAAACTAACCTACCACTTATTTTCAGACTTTGGATTTTTGGTATAATGATAGAGGGTAAGCTATGCATTATTTTGGAGTTTATTAATATTAAAATGGAAAAATGTGAATCAGAAAATATGAGTATTGGAAATAACATACTAGTTTGTTTCAAAAGATACAATTTTTAATACAGGCTGAATGTTAAGGCTCGGTACTGTACTTGCTTTCTGGTATTAGCATACCATACTTAATGCCCATNCCTGTCTCAAACACCTAGTTAGCACCCAATAAATAATGACAATGACAAGAAACTTATTTTAAAAATTCCATGCATGAAAAGTCACAGAAAAATACAACCCAGGATCAGAATGTGAATCAGTCAAACAAAAGTAACACATAATTTTCAGAGAAGTTAGAAATAGTTAAAAGAATACTATTCTTAAGTATATCTCATACATTCAGAGTAAAAACACCAGATATGAAAATGCTCAATTTCAATTTCTACAATAAAACTATGGTGAGTGAAATGTAATATATATGACTTAAGATTAACAGCAGAGTAAGCATTTCAGAAGAAAGTAATGAAATTGAAAACATAGCAATAAAATTATTAATAAAATATTCAAAATAAAAAATCAGAGAGAAAATGAAAATTAGAAATCTATCCCAACAGGGGGTTGAGAGATGGCTGTCGGTAAAGTGTTTGCTGTGAAAACACAAAGACCTGAGTTTGAATCCCCTGGACCTACATAAAAAGCTGGGCATGTGCAGCACCACCTTTTCCTGGAGAGACAAAAACAAGGGTGAATTCAAAGAGAGCATCTTGTTATGTCAGAGGAAAAAGAGCTCTACAGCAGCATGTGGTCCAAGCCTGTAGTGTAGCTCTGGGGAAGTGGAGACAGGGTTATCCCTGGGGCTTGCTGGCCAACCAGTCTTCTGAATGGGCGAACTCCCGGTTTAGTGAGAAACCCTGTCTCAAAGCAAGATGGAGAGTATTAGAGGAAGACATCTGGTATGTCTTCTGGCACACACATGGCTGTACACCCATGCATGTGAACTCACACAAACATGTACAAGACACATACCATATATATATGTATATATACATATATATACATATATACATGGATATATATATATATATATATATATATATATACCCATATCACCTGAATTAGAGGACTTTTTTTGCAGTGGTAAAGAAAGATGACATCATGAAATTTGCAGGTAAATAGATGGAACTAGAAGATTTTATGCTAAGTGAAGTAACACAGTCCCAGAAAAACAAAAGGTTAATGGTATCCCTCATCTGTGGATGCTAGCACCAAGTACCTACTTGTGAGGCAAACTGAGCAACGTTAATGTTGTATTCCTCATGATCTGTAAACAAAACTAACCTACCACTTATTTTCAGACCTTGGATTTTTGGTATATGATAGAGGGTAGCTATGCATTTTTTTGGAGTAATATAAAATTAAAATGGAAAAATGTGAATCAGAAAATATGATATGGAAATAACATATAGTTTGTTTTCAAAAGATACAATTTTAATATAGGTGCAATGTATCAGGCTGGTGTAACTTAGCTTCTCTGGGTGTTTAATGACCATACTTAATGCCCATACCAATTTGGCTGAGGGACCTAAGAGATAACTTTGTTCCTTGCCCTCAGAGGTCAACCAAGTCTTAGGGGACTATGCATGGGGGCATCTCTTGAAATGTCCTGCAAATGTGGGTCACCAGTCTTCCTGTTCAGGGAGGTCTTGGAGATCCACTAATGGGACTTCAGCCAGTGTACAGTCTATAAAGAGGAAAGTCTGCTCATGCTTCAGAAAAAGAAAGCCTGGTCTAGCAAGACCTGACTTTGTCCTCAAGATGGAACTGGTGAATGAAAAGCTGAAAGGAGCCAGGGGCTCTTCCACCCCCCCCCCAAAACCCGAGAGACCCCTGAGGACCAGATCCTCAACTGACCTCAAGAAAACAAAAACTTTGTTTAATCTGGGCTAACCATGTAGGCTTAAGCATCCAAAAGGAAATTAAAGCCAGAAATAAACAACCAGTAAAACCAGGTAAATTTTACTTCAGATATAAAACTTGAGATCATAGTAAAAAGACAAAAAGAAAAAAAAGCACTGTTTTTCAATTTTTACTGGCAAGTGCATTACTGGCAAGCCACTCTGTGGCTGCCACTGCTTTTGCCACTCATCAAAACCATGAAACACAGTTTTTTTTAACCCTCCAATATGGACTGAAGACTCAGGTCTCTCCAAGAATCCTCCAAACCTTCAATGCTAGATGGGGACTGCTGAGATACCCAGCTTGTGGACTAAGCAGCTAAGGGGATTTCAGCCTCGTCAGAGTATAGCCTGCCATTGTTGGATTCCCTGGGCTGTATCATGGAGGCCAGTGCAGGGGAATCAAGACAGGATGCATGCTTAATGGACTTCATTTGAGGGACCATGGGTGGAAAAGACACCAGTGTGGAGCACAAGGGCGGGATTGATGGATGTTTGTGCTTTCCAAGGAGGAACCTCTAAGCATTTCCTTAAGGAAAACATGCCATCTTTTAGAAAAAATAAATAAAGCACTATTTTCTATAATAGCAGAAACCTTTGTGCATACAGTCTAAACACTGCAGATCATAACATGCAGTTGTCTTGAATCTAGACTGAAGTGTCTCCAGCAGCATTTGTTGGCATTAAATGGCATGACAGCATGCATCGTTCACAGTGCACATGTGTGTTCACTGTCAAGGCTTCTGTGGAGGCATGTGACGCAGCACCTGTGAGTGCTGCCAGAAACATCTCGCATTCATCATGCATCTGGTTTACAGTTAATTTGGGAATATGTGCTGGATAGCTTTAGTGTCAACTTGACACACCTGGGTTGAGGGAGCCTTGTGGGGAATGGCCCTGTGGCCGTGTCTGTGGGGCATCTTCCCGATTGTTGAGTGATGTGGGGGCCCAGCCCACTGTGGGTAGTACCACCCCTGGGTTGGTTGTTCTCTATTGTACAAGAAAGCGGGCTGAGCATGGGCCAAGGGCACAAGCCAGTAAGCAGCATTCCCCCATGGCCTGTGCCTCAGCTCCTGCCTCCAGGTTCCTGCCCTAGCTCCTACCTTGGGCTCCCTAGGTGATGGACTGTGACCTGGGAGATGTAAGACGAATAGACCCTCTCCTCCCCAAGTTGGTATTGGTCAGTCTGTTTTGTCACAGTAATTGAAAAGAAACCAGAACAGATTAGTTTTCAGCCAAAAACATTTTATTGTTGTCAAATTGTTTATGACCCCAATATTTAGTTATGCCACACCACATGACAATGTGACCTGCAGTTTAAGAAACTGAGAACTGTAAGACCTGAATGGAATGATGACTGTCACCTTATCTATAAGATGGGTCCAATAGTAACTCCTCATGATGGTGTTGTATATGACTGATGGATGGGTATACTGCATATACCTAGCACACAGTAAGTTCTCAATAAAAACTAATCCATATTATTTAGTGTATATACTGGTCTCCCAGGGAGCTTCAAATAGTCTGGTTTTATCCACTTGCTTTTATTCCAGAGTTTGACCTTGACCTTTATATTTTTTTCTGTGATTCAGAAAACTTGAAAATAAAATTTCCCTCCTTTTGCTAAGTCAGTGTTCGTGGCATTTCAGTTTCTGGCAGTGAAGAGGTGGCTAACAGAGTGTGTAGTGCAGTGTGTTATATAAGCCTTAAGTGTATTTTTTTGGTGTTGCTTCACAGATATGTTTCCATATTTCTATGTGCAAGTGTGCCTGGAGACACCAGGATAGACGGGGGATTGGAAAAGGGACGAGAAAGCTAAAGATAACGCATGATGTGCAAAACGGAATTCTGAATACATGCTGCGAAGCACAGCTGCTCTTCTCTAGGAAAATACAACTACGCTTTTTAAATCATTGGACAGCTTCAAAAAGGGAAAGCCTGTAGCTTTAGGAAAACAATTTGTAGCAGATTCTATGTGGATGGATTCACCTCTAGCCTGGGCTGGTGAGATGGCTCAACAGGAAAAAGTACCTGCTGCCAACCCTGATGAACTGAGTTAGATCCCTGCAACCCCCAGGATGGAAGGAGACAGTCCAGTCCCTAACTTGTCCTCTGACCTCCACCCAAGTGCCATGGCATGTGTGTACTCACATACAAAAAAAAATGTAATTATTTTTAAAATAACTATCAGGGCTGGAGAGATGGCTCTGTGGTTAAGAGCACTGGCTGCTCTTGCAGAGGACCCAGGTTAGATTCCCAGCACCTACATGGTGGCTAACAACCATCCATAACTCCAGTTCCAGGGGATAAGATGGCCTCTTTTGACCTCCATGGGCATTGCATGGAATGGGTACTCTTACATACATGTAGGCAATATAATACATGCATACACATAAACTAAAATTAATAAAACATTTTGGGGCTGGAGAGATGGCCTAGTGGTTGGGAGCACCGACTGCTCTTACAGAGGACCCGGGTTCGATCCCCAGCACCCACATGGCGGCTGAGAACCGTCTGAAACTCCAATTCCAGGAGAACTCCAGTTCCAGGGGAATCTGACACCCTCTTCTGACCTCCGCGGCATTGCATGACACGGGTGCACAAACCTGCATGCAGACAGTACATTCATACACATACAGAAATAAATAAAAAATTTTTTAAAAATTAAAATATATTTAAAAAAATAAAAATAAAAAATAAAATTAATAAAACATTTTAAATAAAAATCATACCTTCTAGTTTCTTTGTGGTGTTATTGTAGTTCTTATTCAATTGCATTCCATCCTCCCAGCACCTTTGGTCAGAAGTTACTTGTAAGCTATAAAATATATCCCCCCCCCCCCTTAAGGATGGAAGGCAGAAGAATCTGAGCCTCCACATGAGGAGTGTGCTTTTATAGGGCTGAAGGTGTCGTTCAGTGGAAGGGTGCCTGCCGGCATGTACTAGACTCTGGAGTAGATCCCCAGCACTGGAAAATAATAGTCTGTATAGTCATTAAATGCAGTTGTATGGAATGGACCCAAGTGGAGGTGAAGTGGGTAAGTTGAGAGATTTCCAGTCAGGAAACTGTACATTTGTAGAGTTCACAAATTCAGAGTGAGGGATAAGGTCTAACTTAATAATCTTAGAGGAACTAGAGACAGGAGAAAAGTCATTAGATGAATATGAAATAAAACTGTAACCTCCACAAGAGTCCGTTTACACCAGAAAATGCATAAAGTTCTGACATAACTGTGGAATTGGTTGTGAGAAGCTCCTGTGAGACTGTATGAAAAGGCCTGGGTTGAAATTTAAAATCAGCAGGCGAGACTCTGAGCATGAGAAACAATGCTCCAGCCTTTTACATCAGGAAACCGGAAGTGAAGAAATCCTGTCCAAACACGCAGCACAAAATGGAGAGCCTGGGATATAAGGCCTTCCTACCACCATAAATGCACCAAGACGGAGCCAACCGGCAGCGCTTGCTACTCCACACTGTGACTTCAGAGATAATAAACTGTCCTGGAAGCTCCAGGAACTGACTAGATGAGAAAAGCCTCATGACTCACGTGCTGCCATAGAGACCAGGCATGTAAGCTTTGACTTGATGTGCAGCTCAGATACACAACTAGCCCTCGGGGTGTCAGCCCATCCTTGCTCCAGGGATTCCCCCACATCACAGCCCAAGGTCCTTGGCGAGTAGTCAAGGGGGAGAAAGGCTGCCAAAGTAGGAAATATCCAAGGCTGAGCCCTGTTTGGTTTTTCCTGATACTCGAATGCTTGGTTTTATACTGTGCTTCTCTGGGAGCTGTGAGATAGTCCTTATCTCAATGATGATGGCTAAGCCAGAAATACAATTATTTTTGGCTTCTTCATTGTAAAACGAGGCACGACATGCCCAGCACCCCACGTGTGACCACACACACAAACACACGCACACACGCACACGTATGCACTCACACTGTAAGTCGACACAGTACAAAACAGAGACAGATGTCCTTTCCTTCAGAAACACTTGGCTTCCCACTGCTGCCCCTTGTCTTATGGGAAATGCTGTGGCCTCCACATGAATGGCTCTCTGCAGTGGCCTTCCTCACCCCTGACGAGCTGGCCTCCACCAGGCTCTTATCTTGGTGGAGTGCTGCTTCCACGTCATTGTTCCAAAGGAGTCCCTTGAGACTCACTCTATGTACACAGAACTTATCTGTGGCTTAGTGTTTTCAGGTTGATTTTTGTGTCTGTGGGATTTTTGTTGTATTTTCCCATCTAAATTCAGATTGTGGCCCTTGGCAAAGAGGCAGATGGTGTTTTTAAATGATTAATGCAAAGTATCAGGGAAATATGGAAACTATAATTGCTCTTTTACAAAAAAAAAAGGCTTGACCTCGTGCTATGGAACACGGCAGTCAAAATCCATTAAGGTTACATATAATACATTGGATCTTAAAAAGGAATGGTTAGAAAATTCCTTTTCAGTTTTTTCCGAAGGTGAGGTGAAGGATGGTTACAGAATCGCTAAGCACCAGGACACTGTGAGCAGTGCCCTCACCCACTATCTCACCCTTTGTCTAGGGGCCTGTGTGAGGGGATTGCTCCCAGCACCGGCTGTTTCTCTGGCTGCCCTCCTGCCTTGCTGTCTTGTGTGTTTTGTTTACAGCAGAGACTCAAGGTATGGTCTACAGTCTTCTCAGAAAATGAGACGGGTGGCTAAACAAAATAGTTAACAGATGGATTTGTGCCACTGAAAGTAAACAGTTTTTTATGAGGTTTTGGACTCGTTCTGCACAGACTCAGAGTCTAATTTTGCATTCCTTTGGAAGAATATTAACATTCTCCTATATATTTATCAGAGAACAAATTCACCTGCTTTTGCATAGAAGTAGTTTCAAGGAAAACAGGCACATTAGTTAGATCTTTTGGCTGAGCTCAAGCAATCGTGCTTTGAAAAGGATGGATGTCTGGCTCCATAGGTGTGTTGGGCCCATGACTCTTCTTGCTAATGGAAACCCAACAAAGATGCTGGGATTTATGAACAAGGTAATGAAACAGAGCAGTCAAATGGCTTATTAGGTGGAAAGCTGTGTATTGTTCTACTGGGGTACTCATAAAGATTAGGGCCTCTGCTAATATTCTTGAGGTAGTTGAACTTCCCTGGTCTCTGAAGGTATGATATTTTATTTCTTATTTTTTTAATTTTTTTTCTTGCAGTCAGGAATCTTTAGAGCAACTGAAATGAGAGCCAAGTTGCCTGTTTTTGAAATATCTCTATGGCTGATATATTTAAGTTCCTCTTGTTGTCTGTCACACTGCATATGATTTAGGATAATCCCAAATGTAGGTGAATGGAGAGAAATCATGGCCTCTGCAATTGTTGATGAAGATGGTTTCTTTGGTAAAAAGTTATTTTGAGATTCTTGATTTGATGGAGGAGTTGTGGAGGATTGTCTGAAAATTCATGAGAATTGCTGTTCAAAGATAAGAAATTAACTCTGTGAATTCCCAGGCCCAGTACACATCAGTGCTCACTGCTCTGTGAGCCGGATTTTCACATGACAGATTTTTCATTTTTCATAGTTATACACATTTTTATTCTACATTAGTTCTTTTTGGGGGGGATCTTTTTGAGACAGGGTCTCCCTGTAGCCCCAGCTGGCCTGGAACTATGTAGACCAGGCTGGCCTGGAACTCACAGATATCCACTTGCCTCTGCCTCCTGAGTGCTAGGATTAAAGGTGTGCACCACCACACCTGACCTACATTAGTTCTTTTGAGTTGAATTGTTCTTAAATTAAAAGTTAGAAGTATTTTCCCTCGTATCATGGCTTTAGTTCTCATTCATTTAACTTTTTAATGTCTCCTTTGTATTTACTACTTCACTGTAAGAAAATGTGTCAGTGACTTGCATATTTAGTAAATTTCCTAGGATATTAAGGACTTCAGATTTTACCTTTAGTGCACATCTCAGGTTAATATAATTTGTTTATATATTTTAAAGTGTGAGTTTTTTTGCTAATTTACTAAACACTTGTTTTAGGAATTGCTTTAGTCATTATAAATTAGTCATTACAAAAGTAAACCATAATATAAATAATACCAACATTGTACTGAATTTTTACTTACTTTATAATATATTTAGATCCTATTTAGATCTGTATCCCTCTTATAACCTCCTTGTCAGGTTTCAGGTACTCAGTCATATATATTAAGGACTACTGAATCAAATTTGTGTCCCCAAGTGTCCTTCAGTATGGGTCCATCCACTGGAGCCTGATTAGCCTATCTGGTATCACACCTGTAAAGGAAACCAACACTCCTCCTCCCAGCAGTCATCAGTTGCCAATAGTTCTTCAGCGAAGGTTGGAGTTTCTTCCTTACTTCTGCACTTCCGTGCTGGGATTTTGTCTGGCTTGTGCTTGCATGGGTCTTGTGCTTGCTGTGACCACTGATGTGAGTTCATAGAGTAACTTCCCAGCTGTCTGGAAGACTTTGTTTCCTTGTGATCATCCACCACCTCTATCTAGCTCTTACAGCCTTTCTGCCCCCTTTTCTGCATGGGTCTCTGAGCTAGGGTGGCCTGGGTTTGATACAGATGTCCTCTTCAAGGACAAGCACTCAGCAGTCTCTTATTCTCTGCCCTTTGGCCAGTTGTACCTTTCTTGGCTAACCACCACCTGCTTCAGGAAGAAGCTTTACAGGTAAGAGTTGAGAGGTATATTAATATTGTTTCTGCTTCCTGTTCCACTGTGTTCCCTAAGCCTTAAGTTTACACCCTTACAGGTTCTATTGCACATATGTCACTTAGGGCTAAACACTCACAGACACTTATTCTCTGCATTTGACCAGTTGTGGAACTTTGTTATAGTCTCCAGTTGTTGCAAAAAGCTTCTTTGGGGGGCTGGAGAGATGGCTCAGTGGTTAAGTACACTTGCTGTTCTTCTGAAGGACCCGGGTTCAAGTCCCAGCATCACATGACCACTAACAGCCATCCCTAACTCCCATTCCCAGTGGTCCAACCCCCTTCAGTTTCTGCCCTCTGCAATGTAAATATTTTAGTACAGGAAATTTCTCTCTCAGCGCTGTTTTAGGTGAAACCTACATATTTTAATGTGTATATTTTCATTTTCATTTCCCTTTCTAGCATGTTTCCTCTTTCTTCCACAGATTATTTTTGAAGTGTATTGTTTTCTGTTTCTGTAATTTCTATTTTGATTCCATTATAGATAGAGAGCATACTTCATAATTTAAATTATTTTAACATTAGGTTTGTTTCTTGGTCCAGAGTTCGATATATTCAGTGCATGCTCCATTGATTTTTTTTAACAAATCTGTGCACTCTACTGTTGTTGACTGTAATCAACACATGGCTGTTAGATCATGCTGATTGATTGTACTGTTCACAGATTTTATGTTCTTGCCGATTTCTGTCTTACAAGTCTGTTGGTTGGAAGAAGGGTTGCTGAAGTCTCCAGAAATATTTGTAGATTTAACAGTTCTTTTGGTTCTATCATTTTTGTTGTTGCTGCTGCTATTTATGTGTATTAAGTGCTGTTTTGTTTAGTGATCACAGATTTTGGATCCTTCTGATGAGTTCATTCTCTTTGTTTCTAGTCATTTTCTTTCTTTGGAAGTTGACACACACACACACAACACACACACAGAGAAACACACACACATACACACAGAAACACACACACAAAACACATACACACACAGAAACACACACATAGAAACACAGACACAATATTTTAGAAAAATTATCACTTGTATTTTTTTCCTCTTTTTGTTTCTAACCTATGCATTGTTGAATTTGAAGTGAATTTTCTTTGAGTGGCATATAGGTAGGTAGTGTTTCATTAGCTCTCACCAATCTGTCTTTTGATATGTTATTTAGGATAAGGTCATTGTTGACATGCCAGAACTTAAGTTTTTTTTCAAGTTTAGAATTTCTTTTTTATTGATGCTTTGTGTATTTCATACATCATTTTCCAATTCAGTTCAGGCATATTTCCCTTTCCCTTCCCCCCACCCCACCCCACCCCATCCCAGATCATGCATTCTGCCAT
>VZQC01010815.1:377148-424482 GCA_009823505.1 Rhizomys pruinosus | reverse complement strand
AAGTACATTCATAAACTATCTTGGGTACAGTTCAAGGAGGGATCCTGAGGAACAAAAAGTCATGTGCCCAAGTCACAAGAAAGACACATGGCAGGGACTGACTTGAGGATGAGCCATAGTAGGTGCACAGGCTGGGGAACTGCAAGGCATAGTGGCAGTGGAGGTGGAGACTGGCAGCTGAGGTAAGCCAGCAGGGTACTCCAGGCACAGAGGCAGAGGCAGAGGCAGAGGCAGAGGCAGGCCAGCAAAAGGCCAACTTTCATGAGAGTACAGGGCTGTGATGAGTCAGCATTCTGCCCCCACACAGATGACACACGGGACTGATGTGACTCACCTAATAGGCCCACAGGTTTTCTCCCTTACCTGAGTATAAACTTCTACAAAGGACAAACCTAGGAGGGTGAGGAACCAAGGCACCTTACTGAGGAAAATAATTTGGATCAACACCAATTCAATGTCTTCAACCTCAGGTCACTGCCTTAAAATATCTGTTGCCGGGAGGGCAGTGGATGTGGGTGAGATTGTTGGCTTGTTTAAACTTATAATTTGGATAGACAGGTTGTTTGTTTTTTTATTAAATATGTTTTATTTTTGTCTTTTTTCATGTTTTAGGAGGTTAGTGGCTCCTTATAATTGGTTATTCTTTCATATAACTACTAGCAATTTGGTACATTAATTGTTAATCCACTGTGCCTTAACTTCTATTAATCAGAATAGATCTCTATGACTATTCCTGATCTTTCTATACCTACAAAATTCTAGTCTCCTTCATTTCTGCTATCTACCAACTAAATAATCTAGTACTTCTTATCCAATAGTATTTATTTCATGAAATTTCATATACATGTGTCTGGTGTGTATATGTTTAGTCTTATATAATCCTTTTCAGGTACTGTTCCCTTTATCAGAATGAAGTGATCTTCATCTCATCTTACTAGTTGAAGTCTATTTTGTCAGATATTTGAATAGCTATGCCTGCTAATTTCATGGTTCCATTTGATTGTAGTACATTTTTTCCATCCTTTTACCTCAAAGTGGTATCAAACTTTGATGGTGAGGTCTGTTTCTTGGAAATACTGAACAAATGGATCCTATTTACTAACCCATTATGCTAGTCCATGTTTTCTGACAGAAAAGTTGAGACAATTAATACTCAGAGATATAATTGAAAAGTGTATATTAACTCCTGACAATTTGTTGGTTTGGGGTTGTGTGTTCTTAGACCAGTTTGCTTAATAGTCACAATATTGTTTCTTTTTCTTCTGTGGCCCCTTGGATGCATCCTTTTCTTCACTCTGAAGTAGACTTCTACTATCATCTGTAGAGATGGTTTAGTGATCATAAATTCATTTAGCTTGCCTTTTTTTCTGCTCTTGATCATGTATATATTAACACAGTCCAACTGTGTTTTTTAATCTTTTTTTCCAATTTTCCCTGACTTAGATATACAATATCAAATATATTTGTACTCAAAGAGCTAATAGTATCAATGTACTCCTAAAATCATTGATATTTAAAGAGTGATTATTGTGTCAATGACTGTTACTCAATTTCCATAGTGGGTTGAATCCTGGATAGTGACTATAAATGCAGACATTGGCTGACTCTCAGGGTAAATAAGGCTGGGGATAGAACCTGGAGCCCTGAATAACAGCCCAACGTGGAAAACCTAGAACTTAATTCCTTCTGAACACTGCCAATACATCCACTGGAAGAAGAAGGTAAATGGAACTGAAAAAAACTCCAATCAACAAACCAACTCTTGACATGTGTGTCCCCATACAGAAACAAAAGCAACATGAAAGATTAAGACAGCATTTCTCCACCAAAGAATACCGGTCTCACAGAAATGTCCACCAATGACAAATTTCTAGACAAAGAATTCAAAAGAACAATTATAAATGTGTTAAAAAAGATTCAAAGGGGGCATGAATATCTTCCAAGAAAACAAACTGTTGACTGGAATAAGGAAGTCAATTCACAGTATGAAAGTAGAATTCAGTACATAGAAATGTTGAAGAAAAATCAAACTGAAATGATATTGGAAATGAAAAACTCCAGTAATTCAAATTTTAGAAAAGTTATAGAGCCAAGTGTGGTGGTACACTCTTTTAATCCCAGCACTTGGGAGGCAGAGGCAGGTGGATCTCCGGGAGTTCAAGGCTAGCCTGGTCTACATTGTGAGTTCCAGGACAGCTGGGGCTACAGGGAGACAATGTCTTAAAACGACAAAAAGAAAAAAAAAAAAAACCTTACGGAAAGCCATATCAATAGAATTGATTTTATGGAGCACAGACTATCAGGGTTTAAAAAGAAGGTAGAGGAATTTGATCATTTAGTCAAAGTTAATGACTAATTTTTAAAATATTACAGAGTATGGGAGAGGTTTGGGACACTATGTAAAGACCAGATTTATGAATTTATGGAGACAAAAGGGACAATTCAATTTCATGTCCAGGCACAGAAAGTATTTTTGATGAAATCATACTAGAAAGTTCCCCAAATGTGGAGAAAGAGATACCCATCTAGGTATCTTGGCATACCAAACACCAGGTAGACACTCCCCACATCCTATGATTGTTAAAACAGTAAAAACCCATACTAAAGAAAGGATTGCAAGCTGCAACCAGAATAAGAACTGGTTATTAAAAAAGTTTAAAGGCTACAAGTTTCTGGAAGAGTTCAGATGCCAAACCAGACTACAATATTCATCAAAGTTATCTGTCATAACTGAAAAATAAATAAAAACTTTGCATAATCAAACCAAACAAAAAATAGGTTTGAGAGATGGCTCAGCAGTTAACAGCATACAGTGTTCTTCAGAGGTTCCCAGCACCAACCAGCACTGAGAGACTCACACTTCCTCTAAATCTAGTTCCAGGGGCCTTGGTGCCCTCTTCTGTATTCACATATGCACAAACTTACAAATATATATATATATATATATATATATATATATGTATATATATATATATATGATTAAGAGCAGATAAAAGGTAAGCTAAATGAATTTATGATCATTAAACCAGCTCTACAGATGATAGTAGAAGTCTACTTCAGAGTTAAGAAAAGGATGCATCAGTGGGGCCTCAGAGGAAAAAGAAACAATATTGTGACAGTTAAATAAACAGGTCTAAGAATACACAGCCCCAAACCAAAAAATTGTCAGGAGTTAATATACACTTTTCGATTATATCTCTGTGTATTAATGGTCTCAACTTTTCTGTCACAAAACACAGACTATCATAATGGGTTAGTAAATAGGACCCATTTGTTTAGTTTTTCCAAGAAACACACCTCACTATCAAAGTTGGACACTGCTTTGAGATAAAAGGATGGAAAAAATGTATGGCAATCGAATGGAACCATGAAAGAAGCAGGCAGAGCTATTCAAACATCTGACAAAATAGACTTCAATTAGTGAGACAAGATGAAGATCACTTCATTCTCATAAAGGGAATAGTCCCTGAAGAAGATTTTATATGACTAAACATATACACACCAGAAACAGGTATATAAAATTTCATTAAAAAGTACAATTGAATACGAAGTCCTAGATTAACCCCAACATAGTAATAGCTGGTGACTTCAGTACCACAGTATCAGTATCATGAACAGATATACCATCCACCAAAAAGTAGGAAGACGTGAGCTAAACGAGATCATAAATCAAATGGATCTAACAGATATCTGCAGATCCTTCCACTGAAACTGATCACAATACAAATCCTTCTCAGGATCCCATGGAACTTTCTCTAAGATAGATCACAATTAGGACACAAAGTAAATTTAAACAAATATAGGAGAATTGAAATAACTTCCTGGGTTCTACGAGATCACAATGGAATAAAGCTAGAGAGGGGCTGGAGAGATGGCCTAGCGGTTAAGAGCACCAACCGCTCTTGCAGAGGACCCGGGTTTGATCCCCAGCACCCACATGGCGGCTGAGGACCGTCTGTAACTCCAGTTCCAGTAGAACTCCAATTCCAGGGGAATCCAACACCCTCTTCTGACCTCCGCAGCATTGCACGACAGGGGTGCACAGACCTACATGCAGACAGTACATTCATACATATAAAAAAATAAATAAATAAAACTAATAAAGCTAGAGAGCAAGCACCAGGCACAGGCTACCTCCCTTCAAGTTATTGGTCAGAAAGTCCACAGTGGCATCCAAATTAATATGAACTCTTGCCATTGCTCTGGGTTGCCTATCATAACTACATGTTAAAGCCCTGTTGTTGAAGATATCATACACTCTCTCTGCTGGGTGCTTGAAGGTGTTCTATAGGTTCCTGGGAGAGAAAAGACATCAATAGAATTACCCAGCACTGGACTCTGCAAGCTGCATTACAGACTTGCCAGACAAAATGTGCCCAGTGGTGCAAGACTATTTACTCCTGGGCTTGAATCCCACTTCACATGAGAGGATCATGCCTGGTACTATAAAGTTGATCAGAGAAAAAAATATTGAGTTTTTATTTCCTTTTTTTACAAGGAGAAACCAGTGCTTCCTGGAGATGCAATTCGTTAGCATAAAGTCATGGATATGTCATTTGAGGAGCTCCTCCTACAGATGGTCTATTTAGCATCCGAAATCACATACAGATGTTACACTTCTTCTGACGGTCATGACTCTGGTGGCAGGGGTGTTCAGCTGTCTAATACTGACTCTGAGTATCTGGGTTTGTCCCAATTTTATGGGACAGTGTGTCCCATGATCATAACTCTCCAGTGACTCCAAGAAACACTGACATTCAGTTTGATCAGTCCTTTTGAGTGATGGGGAAAAGCAACTTCTAAATCTTTTCAATGTTGTAGATGAAAAAAAAGCACTTGTAGTTTAAGAAGCTGTTACAAGTGGTGGTGGGTGGCCTGGAGAGATGACTCAGCAGTTAAGAGCACTGGCTGTTCTTGCAGAGAACCTGGGTTGAATCTCAGCACCTACATGGTATCTAATTATTGTTTGTAACTCCACTTCCAAGGGATCTGATGCCCTCTTCTGATGTCTGAGGACAGTGTGTGGCACAGGTACCCTAATATACATGTAGGCAATACATTTGTACATATAAAATAAACAGAATAAATAAAATATTTTTTAAAAGAAGCTGTTACATGGTGGCACACACCCGTAATCCCAGCACTTGGGAGGCAGAGGCAGGTGGATCTCTATTAGTTCAAGGCCAGCCACTACATAGTGAGTTGCAGGACAGCTGGGACTAAAAGGGAGACCCTGTCTCAAGCCCTCCCCCCCAAAAAACAAAAACAAAAACAGAAGCTGTTACAAGTAAGCCTCTCTTGTTTAATAAAGATATTACTATTCAGATATTTGCATTCTTTGTAAATTTTTATCAACTTTTTCAGAAAAAAAATCTAAAGGCTCTTGTTGCCAAGCCTGATATTTTAGCTCAAGCTTCCGTGATGGAAACAGATTCTACTTCTACAAGTTGTCCTCTGACCCCCACATACACACCATGACACCCCACAGAAGCCAAACAAATTAGTGTACAAAATAACAAGGCATTTAGTCTTTCTAGTTTATTTCAATCATGTCATTCTGGTTTTGCCTTACATCTTCGATCCTACGTTAAGTCATTTGAATGTCCCGGTCTGCTAATTACTAAATTTATGTCAGCTTAGTTGGCTTCTATTTACTTTTTGTCTCTACCTAATTATAAATCACATTATCCAGCTTGATAACTTGTGTAATAGTTATCAACGCTGTCAAGGGTCTGGTTTTGTTATTTTCATTTCTGAAATATCAAGTTTCATCTGGTTAGACTTAGCTTGATCTTATCAATGCTTGGTACTATGTTTTATTATAGTAAGTCTAGACTATTCTGCATCCTTTTTCACTTTGTTGGAAGCAGGGTTTTGTGTAGCCCAGGCTAATCTTGCACTTGCTGTGTAGTAAAGGATGACCCTGAACAACTGGTCAGTTAGCCTCTATCCCCTAAAGGGTGGGATTTTCATCATGTTAGCAACTGGCTATAATCTTACAATGCAGTCTTTTGGGATTTTAAATTCAAATTCTTGAGTGATTCTGTTAGTTTTATCCACTCTAGCTGGTGGTCCCTCAAAACTTCCACACCTAACTGTCTATCTGAGTCTTTCTCAACTTACACACAACCCTCAGTAGACAGGTGCTGGGTCTCCAAGCACAGTGCTTTGCACATGGGTAGTTAAATATGTTTTCAACAGGACAAGAATATTCCCATCACAGTGAGGTTCTTTCTCTGCATACCTGCTTGCTACCTTGTTGTACTCAGGTCTCAATTCCTTCATTAGCAAGGCTGTCCTCCCTCTGCTTAGAACTCATGTCCTTGTGCTGAAAGACCTTGGGAAGTCGCCCACAGAGAAAACTAGGCTGAATGTGAAGCTTGTCTCCTATGTTTTCGCTCTGTCCTAGACAACAGTACCTTCTGGAAGCTTCAATCATATGCCCTCAAACATCCATATCAAACAAACACAGTGCATATTACCTAACTGTGCACATGTAAGGTAGCTCTCTGTTTCAATGTGATCACCATCAAAACAAGAGGTTCTGATTTTATTTTTATTTATTTGTACAAGCATATAAATTTTATTGAGACGTTTATTGCAACCAGGAAGCAACTAAAAATATGAGTGATCCTATATCTCCTTCTTAAAGAAATCATTAAATGAATTGAATCCTAAACTAATTTCTTAAATATATTTTCATTTAAATGATCTTAATTTCAGTATTGACATTTAGATATTTATTCTTAGGCGTGGTAAGAGCTAAGATGTAATTAGCTAGTAAACATCAATTAAATAATTGTAATGCATATTTACAATTAAGGTGTCTTCTTTTCCATCTTCACAATCAATGTGGACCTGGACCTGAAGGAGACAGATTCAGGCTTCCAAATAGAATTGGTGCCCAAATAGCAATATGCTGTTAATACATTACTTTTGCAAATTTAAAAAGAGAATGAGTTAAACGAATTGAAAATGAGAATGTTTACTTCCTGAAATTTAATAAACTGTAGGCATGCTCCAAAGAATGTCATGCTTAGCATTTCATTTCCTCTGGGCTTTGAAAATAATGTTTAATGGCAGTTGGTGAGCTTCGTGATAAGACACAGCTTACAAGTGTTAAATTTCAAACAGGAGGCTTTTCTAGTTTTTCTTAACGTGCCTCTGGGGATTAGTGCATAAAATCTAGGCAAAGATTTATAAACAATAAAAACCTCAGACAGCCCCATGTTACAGATTCCTCACCTATCATCTATTCCCCGCTTGCAACCAGATTTGAAATTCCAAATGATGTCACATTAAAATTTTTATTCTTACTAGGTAAATGGTATCTCATTTTAAAATTATAAGTAATGGATAGAAATACAATATTTTCATCTGTGTGTATGTGTTGGCTTGGTCTTGATAGAAGAACTGGTTTAAATGTTGTAAGGTTTTAATAGAAATTAGTTCTTTTACCTAACATGATTCTGAGACTCTACACTGACCTCACTCCATCTGTCCTATGCTGTGTGTGGAAGGATGACTACTGTATCTGTCAGCAGTTTGTTCCACAAAGAATCTTCGTATGTCCAGCCATACTGAAATCCGTATCAAAGGTCACGCTTCAGGGTTTGATGCATTGGTACATACATACCTCCACTCCAGTATGCAGGAGCTCAAGATCAGCCTCGGCTATACAGCAAGACCTGGTCTAAAAAAGGAAACTAGGATCGTAGCACTTGGGAGGCAGAGGCAGGTGGATCTTTGTGAGTTCAAGCCCAGCCTGGTCTACAGAGTGAGTTCCAGGACAGCTAGGACTACAGAGAAACCCTGTCTCAAAAAGACCAAAAAATAAAAAAAATAAAATAAAATAAAATAAACTAGGGCCTGGGAGATGATTCATAGATAAACTGCTTGGTGCTTGATGATGAGGACCTGAGTTTGAATCTCCAGCACCACATAAAGGGTGGGTGAGATGGTGCATGCCCAGGGAAGCATGGTCAGGAAGATTCCTGGAGATTGCTGGCCAGCCAGCTAGGCCTAAAATGTAAGCTTTGGATTTAATAGGAGACTCCATTTCAAAAAACAAGGTGAAGAGTGATAAAGAAAGACACTTCATATTGACCTCCGACTTCCACATGTTCATAGAGAGTTGCACACATATGCACAAACATATGTATTCTATGCATACATACACATTAGCAAAAAGGCCAAGGTCACATTTTTCTATACTGGCTGGAAATTGTGGAGCGGGTAGGAATCATGTCATGTTCCTTTTTATGAAAGAAATTTAAATGTATTTATTTTTGTTTTATTCTATGCGTGTTTGCCTGTGTGTATGTAAGTGGACCTCTGTGTCCAGGGCCTGCAGAGGCCAGAAGAGGGTGTTGGATCTTGAACTGGAGTTATGGATGGTTGTTAGCCACCATGTGGGTGCTGGGAACCAAACCTGGGTCCTCTGCAAGAGAAGCCAGGGCTCTCAGTGGCTGAGCCCTCTCTCCAGCCCTGACATTGCCTCCTTTATAGTAAGTGTCTGTGTCTCTGATGCTTTCTCTGGAAGACTAACAAAGGTGCACTTTCTCTTGCTGCCCACCTCTGTCCTAAGGCTCTGATGAACACAGGAAGGATGGTGGCCAGGGAGCAGCAGAAATTCTGAGGACACCTGTATGGGAAAGTGTTTCTCAGACTCTATGGCTTCTCTTCTTCTATGACTCATGCTTTCTAGCAAGAGAACGGAAATACTAAAGAAAGGAAATAATCTCACAGAAATGGCCTGGGAACCCACAGTGAGAGGTGGCCTCTGCCCATGGCCAGTTTCCACTTTGGAACTCTTGTCCTTAGCTCTGTGTCCTGGGTCTCCAGACACCGGCAGAAGAAAAGATGTGAGGAGACAGTGAGCTGTTACACAGGTATTTCCATTTTATAAGAGAAGAAAATCAGCAGAAATCTGTCATTGTATATATATTTTTAAATTTTTATGCTTTTATTAATGTTTTGTGTATTTCAGACATCATTTTTCAGTTCAATTTAGACTTATTCCCCTTTCCCTTCCCCCACCCCACCCCAGATCATGCATTCTGCCATAAATGTCCTGCATCTTTCTCTCAGTCTTTTTTTTGTATGTTTAAGAATTCGCATTTTCCTGATGACAAAAATGTGGTACATCTACACAATGGAATACTATTCAGTGGCAAAGAAAGATGACACCATGAACTTTGCAGGTAAATGTATGGAACTCAAAGCCATTATGCTAAGTGAAGTAAGTAACACAGCCCCAGAAAAGGCAAGCGGTGAATGGTTTCCCTCATTTGTGGGTACTAATACCAAATCCCCAGATGAAAGGCAAGCTGAACAACATTATTGCCATTGTATATTCTAACCAATACTTTCTTTTTCCTTCTTTATTTTTCTTTTTATTGTCGTTTGTAGACAAGGTCTCAAACAGCCCAGACTGACTGTAAACTCTGTAGTGAAGAATGGCACATTGGTTACAGACCCCTTATTATTCTGTCCCCACCTCTCAGGTGCTGGGATTACAAGTATGTGTTATCACATCAAGGCTGAACATTTGAACCTTAATCTGCCTGTGTGGATGACCTTCCTGAGGCTGTTAGTGAAAAAACCAAGGTTAAAATCTTATTGTAAACTAAGAGTGCACATTAAACCTCAGGCTTGCCTTAATGAAATTTCTTTTGGCTTCCTACGGCTTTCTGTGTTGAAAAGGAAGGATGTGTGGAGATCATCCTACCATCTTCAGAGGATAGATGTGGTAAGCCCTTCTAGAGAGCAGGAAAGGTTTTCAGATGACAGAGAAGCTTGAGAAAAGCCTGTGAGATGCCTGCCGGCTTCTAGAAAGACTATGCTTTTCTATGGAGTCTTGTTTGAATTTTCAGGGACCTCTTACTGTGTTTTCAGCAGTGATAGGATGTTTCCTCTTTTCCTGTGACCTGTTTAAGATAAATTCAGTCAGTGGAACAATTCTTGGGAACATTTTGTATCTACTTCAAAAGCACAGTGATACAGTCTTTTATCTGCCTGAGGTAAAATTCTCCTTTTATCTTTGCATAAAAAGAGAATTTTCTCAATTTTTCATGAAATCAGAGATTTATGTAAACAATAAGGTGGGTGCTAATCCTCTTGAGAAACAGATCAAATGTATGACTGAGCCTCATCAGGTCAAGGTGAATAGCCGTCTCTTTTCTCCTATTTTGTACCTTCAATATAAAAGAGGCTATAGAACACATACAGAAAAATCTATTGCCCAGGAAAAATCAAACAGAACTCCTAGAAAGCTTGTTATTAGCAAGAAATTAAGCTATTTTAAGCACCTGACAAGTTGATGTAAGGTACTTTGACACTTTTCTACAAACATAAAAACATATTCATAACATCTACAAATATGCTTATGTATATGTACATATTTATATATGTGTTGCTACATGTATTTTTTAATTAAATTATTTAGTACTATATTTTATCAAATGTTTGTTATTTTTAACCTTACATGCAGAGTTTGCACAACAGATGTGTCACTTAGGGCTAAAGATCTTACAAACGCTCTGGATTTGACCACTTATGGAACTCTGTATTAGTCTTCATCTGTTGTGAAAAGAAGTTTCTTTGATGAACGGTGAGGTGAGAAGATCACTTGTCTGTAAATATGAGGATGCGGATTGAGAATATAGTAAGAAATTACATTGGCCTAGGGATGTGGCAAAAGTAGTTTTTCTCTAGGATCTCTGACCTATCCAGGCATGTGTTTATAAGTTCCCTCCCAAGGGAAAACCCCAGTGTGGAACACAAGGGCAGAACTGATGGTGGTTAGGGCTTGCCAAGGAGGAAACTTCAAACATGACATCTTTCAGCCTAATTAAAGAAAAATCATAAGCTGAAGATGCTAAAACCTATGATATATGTAACATGCATATGTGCATATTTTGGAGTGATGCATATTGGAAGGAATAATAACAACAACAGCAACAACAACAGAAAAGACTGCTTCAAAGAACTGACTGAAACGGTGAACTTCTGCTCAAAACAGTAAACTTCTGCATTGAGAATTTTGAGAGAATGAGAAAAAGATGAAAAACATGTTTGGCAGAATGGTGGGGTGGGGGGGCAGGGAGGGAGCCATGGGTCTAGATTTGATTTGTAATGTAATTTTGTTATTTTGGTTTTTTTTTTAAATTTATTTATTTATTTATTTATGTGTATGAATGTACTGTCTGCATGTAGGTTTGTGCACCCGTGTCGTGCAATGCCGCGGAAGTCAGAAGAGGGTGTTGGATTCCCCTGGAACTGGAGTTCTCCTGGAATTGGAGTTATAGAGCCCCTGTAATGTAAATTTGTATGAAATGCACAGAGCTTCAATAAAGCATTGGCTTTGGGAAAAAAAAATGACTAAAAAAATAAGTTCCCTCCCATTAAGCTGGCCTTAATCACAATTAAACAGCTGTCTATTGCTCCCAAGATAAAAGTGCCACTACCAAACCAATAGCAATGTTTTTTTGTTCATTAGGCTTTACAGCTGAATAGGCCGTTGCCTGGCTTTCCTCTTGGCAGCCTGATACTGTGAGAACTAGTCTTCAGAGAGGAGGCTTCCAGGTCAGTTACAGCTTGATCAGTCCAGGTCCTGGGTCTACACTGTGGGCTGTCTTGCTCACTCCCCCTTCCCAGTTAAAGAACCGCCTTCCCCATTTCCCCTTTGATAACACCTGTCTCCTGCTATAGCCTTCTTGATCTTCCTTTTTACTTCCACGGTTCCTTTCCATTTTATTGGCTCCCGCAATTACATCAGGATGTATTTATATCTGAGGATCTGCAGCTAAGATCCACAAATGAGAGAGGTATACGCCACATGCTTTTCTGAGTTTGTGATACTTGACTTAGCATAACGGCTTCTAGTTCCATCCATTTACCAGCAAAATTCATGATTTCGTTTTTCTTACCACTGCCTAGAACCCCATTGGGTAAATGTACCACATTTTCATTATCAGTTCATCAGTTGGGGGAAATTTAGGTTCTTTCCCTTTCTTAGCTACCACAACGAATGGCTATACAAGTATCTCTGCTGTAGGATGAGTCCTTCGGATAGATTGCAAGGAGTGGTGTAACTGGATCTTATGATAGATTTATTTTTAGTTTTGTAAAGAGTTCTCCACACTGATTTCAAGAGTAGGTGTATCAGTTGCACTCCCACCAACAGTGCGTGAAGGCTCCCCTTTCCCGGCATCCACACCAACACCTGGTATCATTTGTTCTCTTGATCTTAGCTATTCTGACTGGGATTAGATGAAATCTTAAAGTAGTTTTGATTTGCATTTCCCTAATTACTAATGATGCCAAACACTTCTTAAGGTATTTCTTAGCTACTATTTCTCTTTTTGAGATCTCTCTATTCAGATCCATAGCCCATTTTTAAAATGGGTCACTTATTTTCTTGCTTATTTGTTTTCTCAGTTCTTTGTCTATTCTGGATATTAATCTTCTGTCAAATGTACAGCTCTGGTGAAGACTTTTCTCCCATTCTGTGGACTTCCTCTTGTTCACTTGATTTATTGTTTCTTTTGCTGTACAGAGGCTTTTTTAGTTTAATGAGGTCCCATTTGGTGACCTTGATTCCTGAGCAACTAAAGTTGGATTTAGAAATCCTTTCTTAGTACCTGTATCTTGTAGGGTACTGTCTATGTCTTCTAACACTTTCAGCATTTCAAGCCTCACATCTTTGATCCATTTGGAATTGACCTTTTTGGAAGGAAGCAGGTATTGGTCTAATTTCATTCTTCTACACATAGAAATCATTTTGCCAGCACCATGTATTAATGAGACTGTCTTTTCTCCAGTGAGTGTTCTTAGCACCTGTGTCAAATATCAAGTGGCTATAATTAGGTGTACTCATGCTTGGGTCTTCTATTTTGTTTCACTGATCTAGAAGTCCGTTTTGTGCCAATAGCATGCTGTCTTATGACTATAGCTCTATAATATAGTTTGAGGTCTGATAAGGTAATTCTCCCAAGTATTATTTTTTATGCTCAGGATTGCTTTGGCTATCTGGGTTCTTTTGTGATTCCATATGTATTTTAGGATATATATTTCTATTTCTGTAAAGAATATCATAGAAATTTTGATGGGGATTGCATTAAATCTATAAATTCCTTTGGGTAGGATGGTCATTTTCACAAAATTCTACTGATCCATGAGCATGGGGGATCTTTACATCTCCTTGTGTCTTCTTCACTCTCTTTCTTCAAGGATCCAAGGTTTTCAATGAAGAGGTTTTTGATGTCTTTGGTTAGACTTATCCCTAGATATTTTGAGGGTATTGTTTTCCCTGAACTTTCTCTGATGGCTTTTTACTGATATATAGAAAGGCAACTGATTTTTGTAAATTGATTTTGTATCTTGACATTTTGTTGAAAGTGTTGAACATTTCTAGGAGTTTTCTGATGGGATTTTTTTAAAAATATTTTATGTCTACTATCAGATTATTTGCAGAAAGGGACAATTTAACCTCTTCTTTTCCAATTAACATCTGATGCTGGAAATACAAGAAGTTGTGAAGCAATCCTGTGGGGAAATCCAGTTTGAGTTAGGTATGAAGGAGATATCTTTTCAACTGGGATTTCCCAGGGACACAGGGTGTGTCTTATGACATCCCTGACCCCACCCTGCAGTTAAGAGCAACATGTGATACAGAGAGGAAAACAACAACTCATGACACAAACCTTGAATCCTTGAAGAAAGAGAGTGAAGAAGACACAAGGAGATGTAAAGATCCCCCATGCTCATGGATCAGTAGAATTTTGTGAAAATGACCATCCTACCCAAAGGAATTTATAGATTTAATGCAATCCCAATCAAAATTTCTATGACATTCTTCACAGAAATAGAAATATATATCCTAAAATACATATGGAATCACAAAATAAACCAGCACATGATGGCGGGGCGGAACAATAGTGAGTATTATATACAGGGGCATAATCTGGGATTGGCTGTGAGAAGTGACATCATATTGGCTATATAAAGAATGTACTGCTACAATAAATTGGATCTTCATTACCACCTAACCAGGTCCCCTAATTCATTTTTCCACACATGTCTAAGTGATAGCCCATCAGGCATGTGTTTAAGTGTTGAGCACTATTGGTGCTCTGGCTGGAAGGAGACCTCCCAGGTTGCCAGTCTAGAGAATGGTGAAGCATGTTATACAGGTGGTAGAAGAGACTAAAGGGAGCTGACCAAACATTGGTCTGAAATTCCTTCCCAGGGGGCTTTAACTCTCTTGGTAGGTGGATTCAGTTTTTCTGGCAGGGTTTGACTGGAAAGGGGATGCAAAAGCCTCCAGTCTGGGTTTTCTGTCTGGGGGGCTTGGCGGCCGACCGACCCCCCCAAGGCCAAGGGTCTGCGCTGGTATATAGCTGCCCAGGTGTCCCTAGGAAAAAATCAAACAGAAACTCCATAGAAAGCTGTCTTATTAGCAAGAAATTACAGCGAGGTTAACGTCACCTGACACGGGGATTTGTAAGGGACTTTGACACTTCTTTACAAAACATAAAAACTATTCATAACATCTATCAATATGCATATGATAGTACATATTTATATATGTGTTGCTACATGGCTTTTTGAAGTTAAATTATTTCCAGTACTTATATTTTATCAAATGTTTGCTTATTTGTTTACCCTCATATGCAGAGGTTGCACAACAGATGTGTCATAGGCTAACTAAAGATCTTACAAACCTTGGATTGAACCACTTATGGAACTATGTTTAGTCTTCATATTCTGTTGTGAAAAAATGAAAAGACGTTTTCTTTGATTGAACGGGTTGACGGTGAGAAGATCACTTGTCTTGTAAATATGAGGATGCGGATTGAGAATATAGTAAGAAATTTACATTTGGCCTAGGGATGTGGCAAAAGTAGTTTTTAGTCTAGGATCTATGATCCTATCCCGGCATGTGCTATAATTCCTCCCAAGGGGGAAAACCCCCAGTGGGAAACAACAAGGGCCAGAACTGATTGTGGTTAGTTGCTTCCAAGGGGGAGGAAACTTTCGAACATGTCATTTTTCAGCCTAATTAAAGAAAAATCATAAGCTGAAGCTGCTAAAACCTATAATGTCATAATCATGATATATGTGGCATGCATCTGTGCATATTTTGGAGTGATTGCATATTGGAAGGACAAAAGAAACACAGGAATTCATAACAACAAACAGAAAAGACTGCTTCAAAGAACTAACTGAACGGTGTGAAATAGTAAACTTCTGCTCACAACAGTAAACTTATGCATTGAGAATTTGGAGAATGAGCAAAAGATTGAAAAACATGTTTGGCAGAATGGTGGGGTGGGGGGGCAGGGGAGGGAAGCAATGGGTCTAGATTTGATTTGTAATGTAATTGTTTTATGTTGGTTTGTTTTTTAAATTATTTATTTATTTATTTATGTGTATGAATTTACTGTTTGCATGTAGGTTTGTGCACCCGTTCGTTGCAATGCCGCGGAAGTCAGGAAGAGGGTTGTTGGATTCCCTGGAACTGGAGTTCTCCTGGCATTGAGTTTGGAGCCCTGTAATGTAAAAATTTTGTATGAGATGCACAAAGGTTCAATAAAGATTGGCTTTGGAAAAAAAAATGACTAAAAAAATAAGTTCCCTCCCATTAAGCTGGCCTTAATCACAATTAAACAGCTGTCCTATTCGCTCCCAAGATAAAAGTGCCACTACCAAACCAATAGCAATGTTTTTTTGTTCATTAGGCTTTACAGCTGAATAGGCCGTTGCCTGGCTTTCCTCTTGGCAGCCTGATACTGTGAGAACTAGTATCTAAGAGCGAGGAGGTTCCAGGTCAGTTCTACAGCTTTATCAGTCCAGGTCTGGGTTCTAACTGTGGGGCTTGTCTGGCGAACTACACTTTCCCCCCAGTGAAAGAACAGCCATTCCCCATTTCCACTTTGATAACACCTTGTCCTCCTGCTATAGCCTTCTTGATCTTCCTTTTTACTTCCACGGTTCCTTTCCATTTTATTGGCTCCCGCAATTACATCAGCATGTATTTATATCTGAAGATCTGCAGCTAAGATCCACAAATGATAGAGTATACGCACATGCTTTTCTGCCGTTTGTGTTACTTGAATTAGCATAACGGCTTCTAGTTCATCATTTACCAGCAAAATTTGTGAGTTCAAGCCCAGCCTGGTCTACAGAGTGAGTTCCAGGACAGCTAGGACTACAGAGAAACCCTGTCTCAAAAAGACCAAAAAATAAAAAAAATAAAATAAAATAAAATAAACTAGGGCCTGGGAGATGATTCATAGATAAACTGCTTGGTGCTTGATGATGAGGACCTGAGTTTGAATCTCCAGCACCACATAAAGGGTGGGTGAGATGGTGCATGCCCAGGGAAGCATGGTCAGGAAGATTCCTGGAGTTTGCTGGCCAGCCAGCTAGGCCTAAAATGTAAGCTTTGGATTTAATAGGAGACTCCATTTCAAAAAACAAGGTGAAGAGTGATAAAGAAAGACACTTCATATTGACCTCCGACTTCCACATGTTCATAGAGAGTTGCACACATATGCACAAACATATGTATTCTATGCATACATACACATTAGCAAAAAGGCCAAGGTCACATTTTTCTATACTGGCTGGAAATTGTGGAGCGGGTAGGAATCATGTCATGTTCCTTTTTATGAAAGAAATTTAAATGTATTTATTTTTGTTTTATTCTATGCGTGTTTGCCTGTGTGTATATAAGTGGACCTCTGTGTCCAGGGCCTGCAGAGGCCAGAAGAGGGTGTTGGATCTTGAACTGGAGTTATGGATGGTTGTTAGCCACCATGTGGGTGCTGGGAACCAAACCTGGGTCCTCTGCAAGAGAAGCCAGGGCTCTCAGTGGCTGAGCCCTCTCTCCAGCCCTGACATTGCCTCCTTTATAGTAAGTGTCTGTGTCTCTGATGCTTTCTCTGGAAGACTAACAAAGGTGCACTTTCTCTTGCTGCCCACCTCTGTCCTAAGGCTCTGATGAACACAGGAAGGATGGTGGCCAGGGAGCAGCAGAAATTCTGAGGACACCTGTATGGGAAAGTGTTTCTCAGACTCTATGGCTTCTCTTCTTCTATGACTCATGCTTTCTAGCAAGAGAACGGAAATACTAAAGAAAGGAAATAATCTCACAGAAATGGCCTGGGAACCCACAGTGAGAGGTGGCCTCTGCCCATGGCCAGTTTCCACTTTGGAACTCTTGTCCTTAGCTCTGTGTCCTGGGTCTCCAGACACCGGCAGAAGAAAAGATGTGAGGAGACAGTGAGCTGTTACACAGGTATTTCCATTTTATAAGAGAAGAAAATCAGCAGAAATCTGTCATTGTATATATATTTTTAAATTTTTATGCTTTTATTAATGTTTTGTGTATTTCAGACATCATTTTTCAGTTCAATTTAGACTTATTCCCCTTTCCCTTCCCCCACCCCACCCCAGATCATGCATTCTGCCATAAATGTCCTGCATCTTTCTCTCAGTCTTTTTTTTGTATGTTTAAGAATTCGCATTTTCCTGATGACAAAAATGTGGTACATCTACACAATGGAATACTATTCAGTGGCAAAGAAAGATGACACCATGAACTTTGCAGGTAAATGTATGGAACTCAAAGCCATTATGCTAAGTGAAGTAAGTAACACAGCCCCAGAAAAGGCAAGCGGTGAATGGTTTCCCTCATTTGTGGGTACTAATACCAAATCCCCAGATGAAAGGCAAGCTGAACAACATTATTGCCATTGTATATTCTAACCAATACTTTCTTTTTCCTTCTTTATTTTTCTTTTTATTGTCGTTTGTAGACAAGGTCTCAAACAGCCCAGACTGACTGTAAACTCTGTAGTGAAGAATGGCACATTGGTTACAGACCCCTTATTATTCTGTCCCCGCCTCTCAGGTGCTGGGATTACAAGTATGTGTTATCACATCAAGGCTGAACATTTGAACCTTGATCTGCCTGTGTGGATGACCTTCCTGAGGCTGTTAGTGAAAAAACCAAGGTTAAAATCTTATTGTAATCTAAGAGTGCACATTAAACCTCAGGCTTGCCTTAATGAAATTTCTTTTGGCTTCCTACGGCTTTCTGTGTTGAGAAGGAAGGATATGTGGAGATCATCCTACCATCTTCAGAGGATAGATGTGGTAAGCCCTTTTAGAGAGCAGGAAAGGTTTTCAGATGACAGAGAAGCTTGAGAAAAGCCTGTGAGATGCCTGCCGGCTTCTAGAAAGACTATGCTTTTCTATGGAGTCTTGTTTGAATTTTCAGGGACCTCTTACTGTGTTTTCAGCAGTGATAGGATGTTTCCTCTTTTCCTGTGACCTGTTTAAGATAAATTCAGTCATTGGAACAATTCCTGGGAACATTTTGTATCTAGTTCAAAAGCACAGTGATACAGTCTTTTATCTGCCTGAGGTAAAATTCTCCTTTTATCTTTGCATAAAAGGAGAATTTTCTCAATTTTTCATGAAATCAGAGATTTATGTAAACAATAAGGTGGGTGCTAATCCTCTTGAGAAACAGATCAAATGTATGACTGAGCCTCATCAGGTCAAGGTGAATAGCCGTCTCTTTTCTCCGATTTTGTACCTTCAATATAAAAGAGGCTATAGAACACATACAGAAAAATCTATTGCCCAGGAAAAATCAAACAGAACTCCTAGAAAGCTTGTTATTAGCAAGAAATTAAGCTATTTTAAGCACCTGACAAGGTGATGTAAGGTACTTTGACACTTTTCTACAAACATAAAAACATATTCATAACATCTACAAATATGCGTATGTATATGTACATATTTATATATGTGTTGCTACATGTATTTTTTAATTAAATTATTTAGTACTATATTTTATCAAATGTTTGTTATTTTTAACCTTACATGCAGAGTTTGCACAACAGATGTGTCACTTAGGGCTAAAGATCTTACAAACGCTCTGGATTTGACCACTTATGGAACTCTGTATTAGTCTTCATCTGTTGTGAAAAGAAGTTTCTTTGATGAACGGTGAGGTGAGAAGATCACTTGTCTGTAAATATGAGGATGCGGATTGAGAATATAGTAAGAAATTACATTGGCCTAGGGATGTGGCAAAAGTAGTTTTTCTCTAGGATCTCTGACCTATCCAGGCATGTGTTTATAAGTTCCCTCCCAAGGGAAAACCCCAGTGTGGAACACAAGGGCAGAACTGATGGTGGTTAGGGCTTGCCAAGGAGGAAACTTCAAACATGACATCTTTCAGCCTAATTAAAGAAAAATCATAAGCTGAAGATGCTAAAACCTATGATATATGTAACATGCATATGTGCATATTTTGGAGTGATGCATATTGGAAGGAATAATAACAACAACAGAAAAGACTGCTTCAAAGAACTGACTGAAACGGTGAACTTCTGCTCAAAACAGTAAACTTCTGCATTGAGAATTTTGAGAGAATGAGAAAAAGATGAAAAACATGTTTGGCAGAATGGTGGGGTGGGGGGGCAGGGAGGGAGCCATGGGTCTAGATTTGATTTGTAATGTAATTTTGTTATTTTGGTTTTTTTTTTTAAATTTATTTATTTATTTATTTATGTGTATGAATGTACTGTCTGCATGTAGGTTTGTGCACCCGTGTCGTGCAATGCCGCGGAAGTCAGAAGAGGGTGTTGGATTCCCCTGGAACTGGAGTTCTCCTGGAATTGGAGTTATAGAGCCCCTGTAATGTAAATTTGTATGAAATGCACAGAGCTTCAATAAAGCATTGGCTTTGGGAAAAAAAAATGACTAAAAAAATAAGTTCCCTCCCATTAAGCTGGCCTTAATCACAATTAAACAGCTGTCTATTGCTCCCAAGATAAAAGTGCCACTACCAAACCAATAGCAATGTTTTTTTGTTCATTAGGCTTTACAGCTGAATAGGCCGTTGCCTGGCTTTCCTCTTGGCAGCCTGATACTGTGAGAACTAGTCTTCGGAGAGGAGGCTTCCAGGTCAGTTACAGCTTGATCAGTCCAGGTCCTGGGTCTACACTGTGGGCTGTCTTCTTGCTCACCCCCCCTTCCCAGTTAAAGAACCGCCTTCCCCATCTCCCCTTTGATAACACCTGTCTCCTGCTAGAGCCTTCTTGATCTCCTTCCTTTTTACTTCCACGGTTCCTTTCCATTTTATTGGCTCCCGCAATTACATCAGCATGTATTTATATCTGAAGATCTGCAGCTAAGATCCACAAATGAGAGAGGTATACGCCACATGCTTTTCTGAGTTTGTGATACTTGACTTAGCATAACGGCTTCTAGTTCCATCCATTTACCAGCAAAATTCATGATTTCGTTTTTCTTACCACTGCCTAGAACCCCATTGGGTAAATGTACCACATTTTCATTATCAGTTCATCAGTTGGGGGAAATTTAGGTTCTTTCCCTTTCTTAGCTACCACAACGAATGGCTATACAAGTATCTCTGCTGTAGGATGAGTCCTTCGGATAGATTGCAAGGAGTGGTGTAACTGGATCTTATGATAGATTTATTTTTAGTTTTGTAAAGAGTTCTCCACACTGATTTCAAGAGTGGGTGTATCAGTTGCGCTCCCACCAACAGTGCGTGAAGGCTCCCCTTTCCCGGCATCCACACCAACACCTGGTTTCATTTGTTCTCTTGATCTTAGCTATTCTGACTGGGATTAGATGAAATCTTAAAGTAGTTTTGATTTGCATTTCCCTAATTACTAATGATGCCAAACACTTCTTAAGGTATTTCTTAGCTACTATTTCTCTTTTTGAGATCTCTCTATTCAGATCCATAGCCCATTTTTAAAATGGGTCACTTATTTTCTTGCTTATTTGTTTTCTCAGTTCTTTGTCTATTCTGGATATTAATCTTCTGTCAAATGTACAGCTCTGGTGAAGACTTTTCTCCCATTCTGTGGACTTCCTCTTGTTCACTTGATTTATTGTTTCTTTTGCTGTACAGAGGCTTTTTTAGTTTAATGAGGTCCCATTTGGTGACCTTGATTCCTGAGCAACTAAAGTTGGATTTAGAAATCCTTTCTTAGTACCTGTATCTTGTAGGGTACTGTCTATGTCTTCTAACACTTTCAGCATTTCAAGCCTCACATCTTTGATCCATTTGGAATTGACCTTTTTGGAAGGAAGCAGGTATTGGTCTAATTTCATTCTTCTACACATAGAAATCATTTTGCCAGCACCATGTATTAATGAGACTGTCTTTTCTCCAGTGAGTGTTCTTAGCACCTGTGTCAAATATCAAGTGGCTATAATTAGGTGTACTCATGCTTGGGTCTTCTATTTTGTTTCACTGATCTAGAAGTCCGTTTTGTGCCAATAGCATGCTGTCTTATGACTATAGCTCTATAATATAGTTTGAGGTCTGATAAGGTAATTCTCCCAAGTATTATTTTTTATGCTCAGGATTGCTTTGGCTATCTGGGTTCTTTTGTGATTCCATATGTATTTTAGGATATATATTTCTATTTCTGTAAAGAATATCATAGAAATTTTGATGGGGATTGCATTAAATCTATAAATTCCTTTGGGTAGGATGGTCATTTTCACAAAATTCTACTGATCCATGAGCATGGGGGATCTTTACATCTCCTTGTGTCTTCTTCACTCTCTTTCTTCAAGGATCCAAGGTTTTCAATGAAGAGGTTTTTGATGTTTTTGGTTAGACTTATCCCTAGATATTTTGAGGGTATTGTTTTCCCTGAACTTTTTCTGATGGCTTTTTACTGATATATAGAAAGGCAACTGATTTTTGTAAATTGATTTTGTATCTTGACATTTTGTTGAAAGTGTTGAACATTTCTAGGAGTTTTCTGATGGGATTTTTTTTAAATATTTTATGTCTACTATCAGATTATTTGCAGAAAGGGACAATTTAACCTCTTCTTTTCCAATTAACATCTGATGCTGGAAATACAAGAAGTTGTGAAGCAATCCTGTGGGGAAATCCAGTTTGAGTTAGGTATGAAGGAGATATCTTTTCAACTGGGATTTCCCAGGGACACAGGGTGTGTCTTATGACATCCCTGACCCCACCCTGCAGTTAAGAGCAACATGTGATACAGAGAGGAAAACAACAACTCATGACACAAACCTTGAATCCTTGAAGAAAGAGAGTGAAGAAGACACAAGGAGATGGAAAGATCCCCCATGCTCATGGATCAGTAGAATTTTGTGAAAATGACCATCCTACCCAAAGGAATTTATAGATTTAATGCAATCCCAATCAAAATTTCTATGACATTCTTCACAGAAATAGAAATATATATCCTAAAATACATATGGAATCACAAAAGAAACCAGCACATGATGGCGGGGCGGAACAATAGTGAGTATTATATACAGGGGCATAATCTGGGATTGGCTGTGAGAAGTGACATCATATTGGCTGTATAAAGAATGTACTGCTACAATAAATTGGATCTTCATTACCACCTAACCAGTTCCCCTAATTCATTTTTCCACACATGTCTAAGTGATAGCCCATCAGGCATGTGTTTAAGTGTTGAGCACTATTGGTGCTCTGGCTGGAAGGAGACCTCCCAGGTTGCCAGTCTAGAGAATGGTGAAGCATGTTATACAGGTGGTAGAAGAGACTAAAGGGAGCTGACCAAACATTGGTCTGAAATTCCTTCCCAGGGGGCTTTAACTCTCTTGGTAGGTGGATTCAGTTTTTCTGGCAGGGTTTGACTGGAAAGGGGATGCAAAAGCCTCCAGTCTGGGTTTTCTGTCTGGGGGGCTTGGCGGCCGACCGACCCCCCCAAGGCCAAGGGTCTGCGCTGGTATATAGCTGCCCAGATTGGGCTGTGGCCCACCATGTACGCTAGCTCCCATAGGAAGCTGCAGGCAGCTACATGACGCAATAGGGGTGGAGAGAGAGAGAGAGAGAGAGAGAGAGAGAGAGAGAGAGAGAGAGAGAGAGAAGAGAAGAGAGAGAGAGAAGGAGAGACAGAGAAAGAGAAAGGGAGAAAGAGAGAAAGAGAGAGAGAGATCACTAGGTACACAGGCAGGTGCATCCTGTAATAAGTCAGCAATGCAAATTTGGATGCTGACTGGACATTTCATTGTAATGAGAAGTTTGTATACCTTACGCATTTGAGGATGATCACTGACTGAAATATTAATTTATAGTTTCTCATGAGGACTGGGCTCTTTGGTTTGGGAATTGGGACTTGGCCTTGGGATTTGTTGCTCCAGGGGTGAAACATCCTCTGCTTGTGGTCTCAGTGTCTTTAAGACTCTTTTTCTTGTCTGCTAAATGAACCATGTTATTATGACAGCCTTTTGAACGGTAGCATAGAAAGATATGAAAACCCATTCAGTTTGGGAAAGACAGCTGGTGTGTTGCTTGAGTCTCTCCTCCTGTGTCTTGCTACAGAAATCCAGATTAGCATTTCTGTAGGGGAGAAGGAAAAGGTGAGGAAACACTCTCATCTGAAAGAGACACAGTTTTAACTAAAACAAATACAGCTTGGATTGTTCCAGCACAATATGGTAGCAGGTAAGGGAGAATTTGCCACTATCAGGAACTGAGAATCACAGGGTAGATTTGGATGGATGATGTTAATGTATTCCTGCCTGCTGGGGTTTCTATAAATAGACTCACCAGTCACAGGGTGAATCCTTCCTGATTAGCTCTTTCCTCTTGGTGTGCTTCATCAGTTGGTCTATAGGACTCTTGCAAACCACCAAAGTTGATTAGGAGACGAGCCAGCCAACAGGCTGGCACAGAGCTGGCAACAAATGTAGAGGAAGACTCTGCCTAGACCTCTGAGTGTCTGCGGAGGCAGATGTGTGCTCCTGGTCGGGTAGATAGAGACCTGGAGTCCCCAGGGTGAGATGGAATCACAGCTTCTACTTGAAACCCAAAATGAGTCACATAGAAACACAGGCAGCCATCCTAACATGAATCTATGGCCTGCAGGAGTGTGTGTACACATGTGCACCCGTGAGGGCTTTGCATGTGAATAACCCAGACATCAGGGTCCAAACAGAATCATCAAGACCCCAGGCTTCCACTTAGCCTATCATATTCTTCTGGTGCATTTGACACTAGGAAGCCTCAAGCAGCCTTGGGTGTGGTGAGGGAGGGTGGGTAGCCATATTTAGCCATCTCTAAGTCAGAAGACAAGAGAAGGTCTGGTATCTGATGTCCACGCTCGTGACCCAGAAGTCACTCAGAAATGTATCGTCTAGACAGGTAAGCAACTATTTCTACAATCTACTTATTTCTTCTGAATGCTGGCAGAGACAACACTTTAAATAAATAACGGGGAAAAAAAAGCAATATCGAGAGGACAGATGGGGGGCTGTTAGAGAGAGGACAGGTTGGGGGCTGTTAGAGAAGCTAGGCCCTATCCTCCTCCACTTTACAATGATTCAGCTGCAAATTTATGCTTTATCTTGCACTGGATATTTTTATACTAGAAATACTTGAGCATAAATTTCATGAAGAAATGTTATTCATCATGATTTCTATTTAACTATGTTTAATGTTCTTAATAAACGGAAGGGGAAATTATTAAACAGAAAAGCACATATAAGAGTTATAGCTTGAGGGGTTCTTCTTAGGAAAATATAATAAAGAAGTTTCTGGTCTCGGACATTTGCTTTCCCATTGTGGAACATTCTGGAAAGTAGTAACTGGCCCACATATCTTCTTACTATTATGGGCATTCTTTCTGCATATGGAATTGAATTATTAATAAGAATTTCACACTTCTAATGAGCACCTGCTGTTGTCTTTGGGTCAGTACATTTTTTATAATTTTTGGTGCAGCATTAATCACATATGACAAATTACCACCAAGTTTGATATATTGCTTTAAAAAAATGTATTCTGAGCTAATTAATACCTCCAGAACAGTACAGAGAGTTCCCATAGCAGACCCTTATGTTAGCATCTTCTGCAACTAGCATACAGTCAGTAGAACCAGGAGAGACCAACTCCTACATGACACTATTAACAGAAGTATAGCTTTTAATGAAAAGACATAACTTTAGTATAAGAAGGAAATATACCAGATTTTGGGAAATATGCAGTTAGCAATAAATTGACCAAAGACAGTGGGATTATTAAAGTGTATTATGCAAGCCACACTGTAGAGAAAACAAAGTTGAAAACACACAGGAAGGTTGGGGTATTGTAAGAAGAAATAAAGTCGGCTCTTCAGCCAATAAGGATAGTTCAATAACCACAGAGTCAAACAACTGCAGGTGATGAGATGTTGTTAGNCAATATAGACTGGACACTCATTTGATCAACTTGATTGAACATACAAGCCCCCCCCTGCTGTATGGTGGGACCCATGAGCTGCGTGGGTTTGGGCACAACTGCTTGCAAATTGGTTTTACATGAAGGATGCTTGTACTCACAAATTATCACTTATTGATAAAAAAAAATGAAAACAAAACAAAACAAAAAAACAGAGAAAGATGAAGAAAAGTTACACCAGAATGCATGATCTGGGATGGGTAGGCGTGGGGTGGGGGGAAGGGAAAGGGATATATGCCTCAACTGAATTGGAAAATGATGTATGAAATACACAAAGCATCAATAAAAAATATACAAAAAAAAAAAAGAAAAACAGAACTACGAGAACCAAGGAGGAGTCTGAGGCAGCAGGAGAATCACGTGCTGTGTGGTTCGACTCTGTAAGCCTGGGTTCAGTGCTGGTCAGAAGAGACCCAGGCAGTGGACCTGGGCAGAAGGAATGGCAAATGCTGATTTATTGACCTGATACCAGACCCATGACCACAAAACACAGCAGACCCTAAGTTCACCCAGCCAATCAGAATGTTCTGAAGGGTGCCAGACTTTCGTGTCCCTCAGCTCTGGGTGTCTGTGGCCATGTGCCCATCAGGGCTGCTGACTCTCCTCTCAAATGCTGTCATGAACATTAGTCCCTGAATATTTCCTAAGAGACTCCAAACTACTCTTATGAGCCTTTTTTTGGTCCATTTTGAGATGGGGTCCCCCTGTAGCCAGAATTGGCTTGGAACTCACCATGGGGACCAGAGTGGCCTTGAACTCCAAGAGACCCCACTGCCTCTGTGTCCCAATAGCTGGGATCAAAGGTCTGCAACACCACACCCAGGTAATCCTAGGAGGCATTATTAGAACTATTAACTTTGACATTTGAAAGAAGTTAAGGGCTGGAGAGATACCTTAGCAGTTATGAGCACTGACTGCTCTTGCAGAGGACCTGGGTTTGATTCTCAGCACTCACATGGCGGCTAAGGACCATCTTTAACTCCAGTTCCAGGGGAGTCCGACCCCTTCTTCTGACCCCCAAAGCATTGCATGACATGGGTGCACCTACCTACATGCAGACAGTACACTCATACATATAAAAAAAAATAGAAGCTAAGGCATACTCTTCACATCGTGATGACCACAGTCAACAGAGATGTTTTATAAACATCAGTTTCACAATACCACAGAACACAGGAGTTACTGTCTCAGAACCAGTATTTAAAATACATATGCAATATATACCTTCCAAAGATAACAATTAAAAGGAACAACTTGACTTGAACATAAAATAATTACAAAGTTAGTATGTTAAAAGAAGTCCCAGTAAGTGGCATATTGTTCATAGCAAGGTTCTCTCACCCAGCATAGGTGATGCCCTGGGTACAAACTGCAGAGCCACAAGAACAACAAAGTAACATTAGTAGACAGATTCACCATGATCCTGGGAATAAAAATCCACTATAACATGAGTAATAATTTTCTCAATTTCCCAGAGTATAAAATGCATTTTTTCCAGAACATAATGGAACATTTGCCAAATCATAAATAGTGAATTAATTTCCTGGAAACAAGGATCAGACTGAATTCTGACAGACAGACTATGTGCTTATGAGGAAACCCTTTCCACAGAGCGCTCTTCAAGTCCCTGTTCCTCAGGCTGTAGATGAAAGGGTTCAGCATGGGGGTCACCACTGTGTACATTACAGCAGCTGCCATGTCCTTCCCAGCAGAGTGAGAGGATGAGGGGTTGAAATTGACAGCACTGATGGTGCCGTAGAAGAGGGAAACCACAGCCAGGTGGGAGCCACAGGTGGAGAAGGCTTTCCATCTTCCCCCTGGGGATGGGACTCTCAGGACAGCACAGGTGATGTGGATGTAGGAGGCCAGGATGCAGGCAAATGGGGTGAACAGGATCAGGAACCCCTCTGTGAGAATCATCATATCATTGAGGTGTGTGTCTGAGCAGGAGAGTTTCAGGAGGGGGGTGACATCACAGAAGAAGTGGGGGATGACATTGTCTGCACAGAATGAGAGTCGAGTCATCAGCAGAGTGTGCAGCAGAGCATTCAGGTTGGCAATGACCCAGGATCCAGTCACCAGCAGGACACAGAGCTGAGGGGTCATCTTTGTTGTGTAGTGTAAGGGGTGACATATGGCCACAAAGCGGTCATAGGCCATCACAGCCAGGAGAAAATTGTCCATGCCAGCAAACACAGCAAGAAAACACATTTGTGTGAGACACCCAGAGAAGGAGATGGCTTGACTATTGAGTACATGGTTGGTCAGCACCTTGGGGACAGTGGTGGAGGAGAAGCAGACGTCCACAAAGGACAGGTTGCAGAGGAAGAAGTACATGGGGGTGTGCAGGCGGGAGTCAGTGCCGATGGCCAGGATGATGAGCAGGTTTCCCAGGACGGTGGCCAGGTACATGATGAGGAAGAGCAGGAAGAGGGGCTGCTGCTGCTGGGGCTGCCTGGAGAGTCCCAGGAGGAGGAACTTGGAGACAAGAGACTGGTTCATTTTTCTTACAGTCTGAGCCCCAATGAATAGAAGACAGTGAATTCAAAACCTAGAGGATGATGATCTGCAGGTTATAAAACCCTGGTCAGGAGCATTTTACATATCAGTTCATAGAGATGCTTACATTAGATATACACACCCCACCTATACATCCACTCTTCAATATTGGCTTTGATGTTGTTCCTACATGAATCCCTGAGTTCTATTTTTCATCAGGAGCATGAAAACATGGTCTCTAGAACGAGCTGTTTTTCTCATTGTGTTGTTAACTTTCCCTTAATATCAGACTTATCCAACTCCTTAGTATCTCAGAAAGGCACAAGAAATTACTGGTTAGTCCTGAGCTTATCTCAAGTGACAACAAATGAATTCTGGACTCTGATCATGACTACCTGTTTCTGGAGGAACTTGCAAAGAAGTTCCTAAAAGAACTTCACCTCTGAATAAATAATTGTCCGTTTCCACTGCTGTGACTCTACCTGGGGAGGTTGGTGCTGTCTGCTGCTGTTCTCCTTGACCAGGGCTGCCCAGCGCTTCTCTCATGAGTGTGATATCTTCCTAACATTTATCCGCACCTTCCTGAGCAGGTGAGGAGCAAATTTTTGGAGTCTTGGTCTTCTGAGCAGGAAAGATGTGTGGGACAATCACAGAACAGGCATTTACAGGAGCCTCTTTGGCCACTGGGACCAGATTTCCGTAGAGTCTCATTAGCGACAAGACAGTAATTCCCTGTCTATATCTTTGGCCCTTTTGGACCAAACAATGAGGCAGTGAACATCACAAGAGTTTGGGGATGATCTTGGATCAAAAGGTAGACATTAGGGAGTAGATCACACTGACTAAAGTGGATCCCAGTAGACCTCACTTGCTTTGTCAACCTTCATGACTCAGAGACTGGGGGCTTTGCCCACAGATACCAATATTCAATTATTAATATTCTATGTTTGCAGACCTAGGAGTATTCTTGTGTTTTGTGTAATATTTCTTTTTCTGTATATGACCATCCCCAGCAGTGATTAGTGATGCTATATTGTCTCTAATTCATTGGTAGGAATATTAAAAGCATAATCATAAGATGTAATAACAGGATAACATAGAATTGGCTTCAAAGGGCAGTTGTCTCTACAATTTTTCAAATTCCAGGCCTCTATGGTGGATATCTTTTGGGGCATCTCTCCAAATCAGTTTACCACTTTCTTGGAATAGAAGCTGTATTTCACATAATCTCAGTGTGGTGAGGCACTGGGTACATTGTTTATATCAGAGAGAGAGAGAGAGAGAGAGAGAGAGAGAGAGAGAGAGAGAGAGAGAGAGAGAGAGAAATAAGACAAAGTGATATTTTCTTTTCTTTCTTAATTACGTGATTTTTTAAATATGTATATGAGTATTTAGCCTGCATGAACGTAAATTCACTCCATGTATGCAATGCCTGCAGAGACCACTAATGGGTATCAAGAGCCCTTGGAACTGAAGCTACTGATGGTTGTTAGCCACCTTGTGGGTGTTGCAAATTTAGCTAGGTCCTCTGTAAGAGCTCCCAGTGCCATCTCTCCAGTACTGCCAAGTAACATCTGTAAAAGATAGTTAATAATACGATTAAAAATAAAATGTGGGGGCTGGAGGAGAAGATGGCGGTCTCCACAGAAAGAAGTCTGAGTGCCAGCAGGACGGCTCAGAAGGTAAAAGTGCCTTCCCACAGGCCCGGATATTTGAGTTTGATTCCGGGACCCACGAGGTGGAAGGAGAGAACCTCCTCCCCCCAGCTGCCTCTGACCTTCACACAAGCACCACGGCAGGAGTTAAGGTTCCCTGTAATTTTCGCTTGTTGGAAGAACTTGAAGAAGGGCAAAAATGAGTAGGCAATGGTACGGTTAGCTGGGACCTTGATCTCCAGACAGATCTTGTTGTGGGAGTCCTCTATGGGACTGCTGGAGTTGGTGGGGATGTCTTGTTTGCTTTTCCCATGTTGTTGATTTTTCTTTGTGCTTTTGGCATGTGGATTTGATTCCTTTTGTTTGTGATCTGATATGAAATTCGAGTGTTTCTTCTTGAGAAAAAAATAAATAAATAAACTGTTTCTAAGAAAAAAATAGGTTCAGGATTATTTTGTATTTATAATAAATAGATATCTGGGGGATTGATGAATTTCTGTTAAAGGCTATTCCCATTTGTTACATGTAAGAGACATGATAATATTTGTTTATAGTCTTTGTTTAATAGATCATGCTTTTAAGTTTTAAGTGAAGTGAACAAAAAGGAAATAGGTGTGTGGACATGCAACTCTGAGAACAGAGTTCGTCTTAAAATGTAAATAAAACATGGAATGTGTCCTCAGAAACTGTGCCACTTCCATTACATTGATTAGTATTCAAGCCAACAAAAATTGGAATTATTAAGCTGGACATAGTGGTGGCAAGGGCAGGAAGATTGCAAGTTCCAGGCCAGCCTTGGCTGCATGGTGATACAGCCTCAGAAAGCACCACCCCCCAATAAACAAAACAGTGAGATCCTTAAAAACAAACAAACAAAAAAACAAACAAACAAATAAATAATAAAATAAAATGTGGAAGCTGGAGAACTGGCTCAGAAGCTAAGAGCCCTGACTGCTCTTGTGGAGGACCCAGATTAAGTTCCAAGCACCCAAGTGGCAGCTAACAACCAATGGCAGGTCCAGTTCCAAGGGATCCAATACTGTAATCCGACCTTTGCAGGCACTGCAGCACACAGGTACACTTACATACATGCAGGCAATACACTCATATACATAAAATAATAATAATATATAAATACAAATACGTGGGGGCTGGAGAGATGGCTCAGAAGTTAAGAGCGCCGACTTCTCTTGCAGAGGACCCGGGTTCGAGTCAAAGCACCCACATGGTGGCTAAGAACTGTCTTTATCTCCAGTTCCAGAGGAATATGACACCCTCTTCTGACCTCAGCAGCATTGCATGACACAGGTACACCAACCTACATGCAGACAGTATACTCATATACATAAAAAATAATAAATTCATTAATTTTTTTAAAAAGTAAAAAAGGAACCCCAATAGCTGGCATATACTTCTGTGGTAGAATTTGGGGGTGGTCTTTTGTCTGGCAGTGTGTTCTTCCCATGCAGCCTCCAGGTTGCACGAATGTCCAGACAGCGTATGTACATTTCTCATGGGGTGTCGGGGGTATCACATTACTTTGGGTTCCCTAGCCACCCAAGATCCAATCACCTCTATTCTTTATCCTTCCTCTCCCACTTTGTTCCCCAGCTTCAGTACCTTCATTACCCCATCTTCCTCCTCTCTTGAGTTCCCACTGCTGAGCACCATGCCCCCTTATGTCCACCTTCCTCCCTTCCCAGCTCAACACTCCCACTTGCTCCACCTCCTCCCTGTAACATCTGTTCCTTACTATCTCCCTCTTTGGGGTCTTTTCTTTGTCCTTTACCTCCATGTATCCCTTCCAATTTCTTGGTTCCTGGTGTTACATCATATATACATATATATATAGTGCTAATCTTCTAATCACACTGTTCCCATGACAACCAGCCTTGACCAGGCTCCTGAGATTCTAACAGAGTCTCTTACCACAAGCCATCTTCTTAGCAAGTGCTCTGGTTGGCAGACATTTCAGCATTGCCCGAGACTTCATGTGTTCAAATGTAAACAAACTTTAAGGTATGAAGTCAGAGAAAAGGTATTCTAGCTACAGTTTGAGGGTGGAGAGAAAGTGAAAGGGGAGAGAGAGAGAGAGAGAGAGAGAGAGAGAGAGAGAGAGAGAGAGAGATACTTGTCATGTGGTACCCTGCCCTGCCTCAGGACTCTACCAACATAACACCCATCACCAAACATGACTCCTTAGTATTCACACTTGAACAATTTCCAAAATCATAACTTCAAATGACCCCTCTTTCCTTTATTAAGTAGTCTGCCTTGGGTACTTCCTTATACTCAGAATAAAGGACTGTGACAGAATAAAATGTTAGCACTTCAGAGAGCCCAAGTGTTTCATTACATATGTACCAGGAAACCAGAGAGGAAGAACGAAACATGCACAACTGCCTTTCATTATCCCCAGTAATCAGCTTACGAACCTTCTCAGACCCCCAAATCCAAAGTTGCCCAAGTTCATCTATAAAAAAGGAGTTTGCGGGCTGGAGAGATGGCCTAGCTGTTAAGAGTGCTGACTGCTCTTGCGAGGACCCGGGTTCAATCCCCATGCACCCACAAGGCGGCTGAGAAACCGTCTTTAACTCCATTCCAGGGGAATCCGACTCCCTCTCTGACCGCCACGCATTGCATGACACGTTTGCACCAACCTGCTCCATGCGGACAGTTACATTCATACACATAAAAAATAAAATTAAAAAAAGGAGTTTGTTCATAGCACCTGCATAATCCTCATACAATTTTAAATGATATTTAGATTATTATTATTATCCCTAAGGCAAGGCAAGCACTAGGCAAATTGTTATTACACTGTACAGTTTAGGAGATAATAACAGAAGGTCAGCACATGTGGAATAGAGACAGGAACTGTAAGCCTAACAACATCTCATCACCTGCAGTTGTTTGACTCTGTGGTTATTGAACTATCCTTATTGGCTGAAGAGCCGACTTTATTTCTTCTTACAATACCCCAACCTTCCTGTGTGTTTTCATCTTTGTTTTCTCTACAGTGTGGCTTGCATAATACACTTTAATAATCCCACTGTCTTTGGTCAATTTATTGCTAACTGCATATTTCCCAAAATCTGGTATATTTCCTTCTTATCCTAAAGTTATGTCTTTTCATTAAAAGCTATACTTCTGTTAATAGTGTCATGTAGGAGTTGGTCTCTCCTGGTTCTACTGACTGTATGCTAGTTGCAGAAGATGCTAACATAAGGGTCTGCTATGGGAACTCTCTGTACTGTTCTGGAGGTATTAATTAGCTCAGAATACATTTTTTTAAAGCAATATATCAAACTTGGTGGTAATTTGTCATATGTGATTAATGCTGCACCAAAAATTATAAAAAATGTACTGACCCAAAGACAACAGCAGGTGCTCATTAGAAGTGTGAAATTCTTATTAATAATTCAATTCCATATGCAGAAAGAATGCCCATAATAGTAAGAAGATATGTGGGCCAGTTACTACTTTCCAGAATGTTCCACAATAGGAAAGCAAATGTCCGAGACCAGAAACTTCTTTATTATATTTTCCTAAGAAAGGAACCCCTCAAGATATAACTTCTTATATGTGCTTTTCGTTTAATATTTCCCTTCCGTTTATTATAGAACATTTAAAAATAGTTAAATAGGAACATCATGATGAATAACATTTCTTCATGAAATTTATGCTCAAGTATTTCTAGTATAAAAATATCCAGTGCAAGATAAAGCATAAATTTGCAGCTGAATCATTGTAAAGTGGAGGAGGATAGGGCCTAGCTTCTCTAACAGCCCCCAACCTGTCCTCTCTCTAACAGCCCCCCATCTGTCCTCTCGATATTGCTTTTTTTTCCCCGTTATTTATTTAAAGTGTTGTCTCTGCCAGCATTCAGAAGAAATAAGTAGATTTAGAACTAGTTGCTTACCTGTATAAGGAGATACGTTTTTGCGTGACTTCTGGGTCACGAGCGTGGACATCAGATACCAGACCTTCTCTTGTCTTCTGACTTAGAGATGGCTAAATATGGCTACCCACCCTCCCTCACCACACCCAAGGCTGCTTGAGGCTTCCTAGTGTCAAATGCACCAGAAGAATATGATAGGCTAAGTGGAAGCCTGGGGTCTTGATGATTCTGTTTGGACCCTGATGTCTGGGTTATTCACATGCAAAGCCCTCACGGGTGCACATGTGAACACACACTCTTGCAGGCCATAGATTCATGTTAGGATGGCTGCCTGTGTTTCTATGTGACTCATTTTGGGTTTCAAGTAGAAGCTGTGATTCCATCTCACCCTGGGGACTCCAGGTCTCTATCTACCCGACCAGGAGCACACATCTGCCTCCGCAGACACTCAGAGGCCTAGGCAGAGTCTTCCTCTACATTTGTTGCCAGCTCTGTGCCAGCCTGTTGGCTGGCTCGTCTCCTAATCAACTTTGGTGGTTTGCAAGAGTCCTATGGCACCAACTGATGAAGCACACCAAGAGGAAAGAGCTAATCAGGAAGGATTCACTCTGTGACTGGTGAGTCTATTTATAGAAACCCCAGCAGGCAGGAATACATTAACATCATCCATCCAAATCTACCCTGTGATTCTCAGTTCCTGATAGTGGCAAATTCTCCTTTACCTGCTACCATATTGTGCTGGAACAATCCAAGCTGTATTTGTTTTAGTTAAAACTGTGTCTCTTTCAGATGAGAGTGTTTCCTCACCTTTTCCTTCTCCCCTACAGAAATGCTAATCTGGATTTCTGTAGCAAGACACAGGAGGAGAGACTCAAGCAACACACCAGCTGTCTTTCCCAAACTGAATGGGTTTTCATATCTTTCTATGCTACCGTTCAAAAGGCTGTCATAATAACATGGTTCATTTAGCAGACAAGAAAGAGTCTTAAAGACACTGAGATCACAAGCAGAGGATGTTTCACCCCTGGAGCAACAAAACCCAAGGCCAAGTCCCAATTCCCAGACCAAAGAGCCCAGTCCTCATGAGAAACTATAAATTAATATTTCAGTCAGTGATCATTTAAGAAAATGGGTAAGGTATAGCAAGATCTAATAAAATGAAATGTAAGTAGAATAAAATAACTCCTTATCATGCCATTCTTCTGCTTTCATGAATAAGGAGTGACAGCTTAATCTTCAATCACACTTCCCTGACAACCAGCTTGACCAGCTCCTAGATCTACACAGAGTCTCTACCACAAGCCATCTTCCTTAGCAAGTTATGCTCTGGTTGCAACATCTTTCAGCATTGCCCGCCGAGACTTCATGGTTCCAAATTAAACAAACTTTAAGTATGAAGTCAGAGAAAAGTATTTCTACTTTACAGTTGAGTGGAGAGAAATGTGAAATGGAGAAAGAGAGAGAAAGAGAAGAGAGAGAGAGAGAAGAAGATAGACTATTTCATTGTACCCTGCCCTGCCTCAGACTTTCACAACATAACAACCCATCACCAAACATACCCTAGTATTCACACTTGAACCAATAATAAACCATAAATTCCAAAATCAAATCAAATGACCCCTCTCCTAATTATAGTCTGCCTTGGGGTACTCCTATACTCAAATTAAAGGACTGTGACAGAAAAATTAGCCTCAGAAGCCCAGTTTCATAACATTACCAGAAACAAGAGGTAAGAACAAACACACAACTGCTTTCATTATCCCAGTAATCAGCTACAACACTTCCAGACCCCAAATCCAAGTTCCCAATTCCTTATAAAAAGGAGTTGCGCGAGATGATGGCCTAGCATTTAAGATTCTGACTGCTCTTGCAGAGTCCGGGTCAAATCCCCACCCCAGAGCGCTGAGAACCGTCTTTTACTCCAGTAACAGGGGAATCCAAAACCCCCTTCCGACCTCTGCGAGCACTGCATTACCTGGGTACACTTACATACATGCATACATACATCATACACATAAAAAATAAAATAAAAAGAGTTTTATTAGCACCTGCATAATCCTATACAATTTTAATATCATTTAATTATTATCCCTAAGGCAAGGCAAGCACTAGGCAAATTGTTATTACACTGTACAGTTTAGGAGATAATAACAGAAGGTCAGCACATGTGGAATAGAGACAGGAACTGTAAGCCTAACAACATCTCATCACCTGCAGTTGTTTGACTCTGTGGTTATTGAACTATCCTTATTGGCTGAAGAGCCGACTTTATTTCTTCTTACAATACCCCAACCTTCCTGTGTGTTTTCACCTTTGTTTTCTCTACAGTGTGGCTTGCATAATACACTTTAATAATCCCAGCTTGTCAATTTATGCTAACTGCATTATTTCCCAAAACTAATTTCTTCTTATCTAGTATCTCATAAGCATACTTCGTAATAGTGTCATGTAGGAGTTGGTCTCTCCTGGTTCTACTGACTGTATGCTAGTTGCAGAAGATGCTAACATAAGGGTCTGCTATGGGAACTCTCTGTACTGTTCTGGAGGTATTAATTAGCTCAGAATACATTTTTTTAAAAATATATCAAACTTGTGTTAATTTTATTGATTAATCTGCAACAAAATTATAAAAAAAGTATACCCAAAGACAACAGAGTGCTCATTAGAAGTGTGAATTCTTATTAATAATCAATTCCATACAGAAAATACCAATAGTAAGAAATATTGCCAGTTACTACTTCCGAATGCCACAAAGGAAATCAAACCAACCAAAACTTCTTTATTATATTTTCCTAAGAAGAACCCCCGGGGAGAGATGCCCTACTTAGACCCACCGCTTTACAGGACCCCGGTTCGATCACCCGCGCCCACATGCGCGAGAAGGTCTAAAACATCCAATTCCAGGAAACTCCACCCAGGAATCCGAGACCCTCTTCTGACCTCCGCGCATGCGCACACGGTGCACAGACCTGCATGAAAAAAAAAAAAAAAAAAAAAAAAAAAAAATTAAAATAAAAAAAAAAAAAAAATAAAACCCCAANTATCACCTCCTTCATTCCATGAAAGAGAAGATAGCTGTGGGTTGAGGTGATCACTTCTGGAGAATGATGTACTCAACCATCCAGTGTATTGAAGCCTCTATAACCACCCACAATGATGACATTTAGGGAGTTTCCATGTTATTGAATGTGGAGGGGCTGGGATGGCTATATTCCCGGGGCAGTTGGAAACCATGCCACTTTTCTTGGTACCTTTTAAGATAAAAAAAAAGAGGAAAATGTAAACAAAGGAATTTCTCTGGACCATCCTGTTAAAGTCTGAATCTGAGGAGATAGTTGTAAGAACCTCTAGTTTGAATCGAAGGTATACAGAGGGGTGGACAGCCTAGTTCCCTAGGCTGTAGGGGAGAAAAAGTATCTTTTCCTCAACAAAAATCCCTTACTAACAAAAGAAGAGACAATGATAACCTGGACAAGGAAGACTTCAGAACTGAATACTCTAAGCCCAAGGGGAAATGCTTCATCTCATTCTAAACTGTGGAAAGAAGTAGACATATGATGAAACATGATTGAACAGAGAGGGTTAGGATGGATTGGCAGTTGACTGAGAGGACATCAGCAGAACATTATCTGAGATTCCTTCCTTCCTTCCTTCCTTCCTTCCTTCCTTCCTTCCTTCCTTCCTTCCTTCCTTCCTTCCTTCCTTCCTCACAGGTGTGAGCTGAACATCCACTACATAAAGACCTGTAGGGAAAAGCAGGAGCTGATAGGTGACTTCTATAGGGTTCTACAGCTTGCTGTAGAGGAGAGGAATTCTACTCGATATGACTTATTGGAGAACAAAAGGAAGATGAGTGATAGTTGAGAACTGACCCACACATGCCGTATTGGGCAGTACTTTCTAAGCTCCAAAAGGCATATAGTTCATTGGCCTCTGAAATTTGGTGGGGGGGATGTCTGGAAGACTGGGTCTTTAAATACAGTGCCCAGGCTGGCTCTGGTAAGTGTTAGAACTGATTGAACTGTAGCAGACTCAGGTGGGCGTCAGAATTCCTTGATGTGGGAACTTGCCCCTCCCAGCACACATACACTTAAGTGGCCACTGTCTGGGCCAGGGTCTCTATACTAACTGCAAACAAAAGAAGATTAAAGAAGGTGATTTCCAAAATGCTGAAGCTAAACCATTAAACGGAAGTTCCAAAGAAGAGACATACTTCATGTGGATGCAAGTTCACAGAGTTACAATAAACAAAGATGGAGGGAACTTGTATCTAGCAGGTTATCAGAAGAGGAAATTCTAAAGGTGCATTTTTCTTTTTTTTGGTTTTTTTAGAGACAAGGTCTCACTGTAGCCTCAGCTGGCCTGGAACTCGCTCTGTAGAGGAGGCTGGCCTTGAACTCACAGAGATCACCTGCCTCTGTCTCCCAAGTACCAGGATTAAGGGCGTGTGCCACCCCTCCCGGCCAAGGTGCATTTTTAAGTAGGAGAGATATAAACACATTTGGTAAAGTTAGAAGATCGAATAGGAGAAGATTAATGGATGAGTACTAAGCCATACCAACTAAGCTAACTTAGTTAAGTTGGAGGAATGAGTTCTGGTGTGTTACTGTCAGCAGGGTGACTACAGATGTAGCAATGTGCTATGTATTTCAAAACATGAGAAGAAAGGATATCCAGTGTCATCACAATGAAGTGTAAATTTCTGAAATGATAGATATGTTTACACTGTTTTAAATCACAGGCAATATTTACACATACTAAAGCAATAACCCGGTATAGCATATGTATGTGAAATGTATATATTTGTATGTATAATTTAAAAAGAAAAAGATGGGAAAGACGAGCACAGTCTTGTCACTGGTGTACAAGGATGACCTAGAAGACACCACGCTAAGTGAAATAAGCCAGAAGAGAAGAAACATGGGAGGTTCCACTTACGGTGTGATTCCAAAAAGGAAGCAAGCACCGGAATACACAAGGATGTGAATGAAACAGCAGTTACCCCAGGCTGAGTCAGGGAGACAAGAGAATGAGGAGAAATGGGTCAAGGACGCCGGCACTTAAGACAAACAATGCGACAGCAAACATTCAGCCTGAGACAAAAATTAAGACTAAGCTGGGCTGGTGGACACTCCTCAGACCCAGCACTGGGGAGGGGTTGGAAAAAAGGAATTCAAATCCCTTCTCAGCTACAACATGAATTTGAGGACCACCTGACTTTCCTGAGAGCCTGTCTGAAAAGGAATAAATAAATGAATAAATAAACAGACAAGTACATCAAAAAGATAAAATTATATTTTATTAGGAACTTTGTTTGACCTGGTAAATTTGAATTATTCCTATGACAAAAAAGTAACTAAGGGTGATGATAGACCTGTTAACCTGATTCACTATTGGACCTATTTTACTATGTGTCTGTGTCCTCAATTATAATGTGGCAAGTCGCCGGGCGTCGAGGCGGTCAGCCTTTAATCCTAAGCACTTGGAGGCAGCAGGCAGGCGGAATCTTTGTGAGTCAAGGCCAGCCTGGTTCTACAGAGCGAGTTGCCAGCGAGATGGGGGCACAAAGCTGAGACCGCTGTCTCAAAAAGAGACCCCCCCCCCAAAAAAGAAAAATTATAATGTGGCAAGTCTCAAGTAAACATGGTGAAATTTGGGTTTTAAAGAACAAGGAAAAACGGGACCGAGGATGCTGGAGAGAATGGCTAGAGCGTTAAAGCACGACGCTCTGCAGAGGACCTGGGTTGATCCCCAGCACCCACATGGCGGCTGAGAACCGTGTTTATGTGCTCCCAGTTCCAGGGGACTCCAAACCCTCGTCTGACCTCTGCAGCATTGCACGACAACAGGTGCCAGACCCTACATGCAGGCAGTACTTCATACACATAAAAAATAAATAAAAATTAAAAAATAAAAAAAAAAAAATGGGGCTGGAGAGATGCCTAGTGGTTAAGACACTGACGTCGCTTTACAGAGACCCAGGTTCGATCCCAGGCGCCAACATATGGGGCCTGAGAACCGTCTGGAAAATTCCAATCCAGGAGACATCCCAAGTCCAGGGAATCTGACACCCTCTCTGACCTCGCGCATTGCCACTACACGGGTGCACAAACTTGCATGCAACAGTACATTCATACACATACAAAATAAATAAAAATGTAAAAAAAAATAAAATAAAATAATAAAAGGATAGGAAGCAGAGGAAAGTCTAGTATGGAAAAAAAAAACAAAAATCACCTATATATAATATTATATATATATAATATATTATTAGATAATGTCGAATGGAATGTATTGTAAGGACTGCCTTCTGGGTCAGTCGCCATTCACCTGAGCGCTGCTGTACCGGCTCACCGAAGATCCTCACAGTTGGTGTTGTTGACTGTTCATGCCCTGTAGAAGGAGGGACAGAGAGTGTCATGGGATCTTCACCAGAGAATTCAGCCATACCTTCTGACTGAGGGTGGTTGGCAATTTGACCTTAACTGCATGCGGCCTGGGGGAAGGGCTAGAATACACAGGCTGGGGAGGATGGGGGGGGTACTGGGGAGGATTTATTTGCTATGAGGAAGCTTCATCCAGGCTTGTAGGCTTGTGTGAATTCTTTCTGGTGCAGCTTTGGTCTGGTGAGTGCCCACAATCCAGTAAGTAAGCCGTTACCGCACCGCTAACTAAGTCTCTCACAAGGACGTCGACGAGTCTAAGTGATTCTATCGCTGCGCTTTCCTATGCTCTCTCTCCCGCGCCAAGACCGTCACTCCTTCACTCTCCGTTTACGGACTCGACGTTGTCGAGCTACTTAGGGTAGGCCTTTGTTAATGGCATGGCCATATCCCATAGGATGGTCAACGTAGTACTAGTGTGATCTAAGCTTCACCATTGCCTTTCACGGGTGATAAATTACGCATCCTGACACCTCCTCGCTCTAAACTTCTTTCGCTTACCTCTGGCGCGATTGTCCTATGTCGTGGATACGGACGTGCACCTGCTCCTCTCGAGTCACGTCTCGTTTTACCCCTCAACGTCTGGCGCATATTTGTAGATCTTGCTAGCTATACAAGACTCTACGGCACCCTTAATCTGCTCGCCATCATCAGTTTTTACATCTTTCACAAAAGAACACTGAAACTCCCAGGGTTCAGAAAGTAGAACTTGAGTTGGAAGTGGCATAAAAGATCAACATTCTAACATATTTTATATTCTCTCAGAATGAGAAAGCATTTGGTTCTCTTTAGATATTAGACCTCCTGCTTTAGTTTGTATATAAAAATTAACTCTGGGTGAGTACAAGACATAAAGGTGAGGTGACCTTACAAAAAGCACTCGGGAGGCACAGGCAGGTGGATCTCTGTGAGTTCAAGGCCAGCCTGGTCTACATAGCAAGCTCTAGGCCAGCTCGGACTAAAGGGAGACGCTGTCTCAAAATGACCAAAAAAAAAAAAAAAGGCCAGAAAAAAGTCTTTAGCAACTTAAAAAAAAAAAATCAGGATGTTGAAGTCATCACCGGTATGTGGGAATTGATTAACTCAACTCTATAACATTTAAGAGATACTTCTTTCAAAGATAAATCACATGGTAAGAGGAGGCATTGTCTGTACATGTTATAAAATACCCATAATAGCTATAGATAAGTGAGAAAAAGTGCCCCAACCTTGTTTGTAGTTAGGGAAATGCAAATTTAAATCACCATAGTACACCACGGTTACACCCACTGGAATTCCAGTGGGTGTAACCGTGGTGTAAACTATGGTACAATATGGTACAATAACTTAACAGGAGGCTGAGACAGGTAAGTATCAATTCATACATGTCCTATGGAAATGTGCTCGGCAGTGTTAACATATATACACTGAATCACCTACAAATTCTTTTTTCAAGGAGGTGTCCAGCATGCTGCTGTGTTTTGAATGTGCATGTCCCCCACAGGCGTGTGTGGTAGACCATGTGGTGCTGTTTGGAAAGTTTGCGGAGCTTCCTACCTGACTTCCAGCTCTGTAACCTTTTGGAGCCCATTTCTCCCTTCTTTTTTTTAATTACTTTATTTTTTTTTTCATTTTTTAACAATAAGTAATAATTTATGAGTACAAGCATCCTTCATGTAAATCAATTTGCAAGCAGTTGTGCCCAAACTCACACAGCCCATGGGTCCCACCATCCAGCTGGGGGGGGAGGCTTGTATGTTCAATCAAGTTGATCAAATAAGTGTCCAGACTATATTACTGTAGTTTCATCACCATCACCACCCAATTGCAGACCCTTCTTCTATCATGCAACCCTCTTTCTTTCCGCAGATTTCCCTAGGCTTAGAAAGGGGTACAACACCATTTCCCCTTCTAAAATCAGCGTAATCTTTTATTTGAGATACACATTTTGAGGATTATCAAAACTTGCTTCAAAAACATTAAGCATGACCGCCATATGACACATGACAACTATAATAATAACACTTCTGATTCTGGTGGTGGTTGTACCATACGTTTGATGAGAACAGTAGGTAGATATTCATTAGGGAGTTTCAAGGGGGAAAAGGCCTCAACAGCTGACTAGTTTCATTCATGGCTAAGAGCCAGAAATATCCTTAAGCCTATGAGCAGCCTTGTCTCTGCCAGAGGTTGGATATCACAGAAGTATTTAAGCTAAACTATCTCCAGTTCTACCATGGCCAGGGGCTGGGGATGCTGGAAGAGAGGTCTGATTTTTCCTTATCCCTTTTCCCCTGAAGGAGAACCCCTTTCCTGGAAAACATTCTGAGGGCCTGAATGAAACTGGAAGGTGCCTGGAGTGGGAACCCGGCTGGCCACCTTATTTACCTCCAGTTCTGCATCCAGTAAAGCCTTACAACTCTGACAAAGTGACACTCAATGGTATCCTACTTCCAGGGACTATTCTGCTGCATGGGAGCTTTGTCTTCACTCTTTCTCTTAAGCTCCTTAGAATAGAATGCTTCTTTCTAAAACACACCCTCTGTAGTCTAAGAATTAGGCATACAATCCAGACATCCAAAACATTTTAAAAAATCACCTATACTCTGCTAGGCAGTGCCAATTTGGAAGATGCATGAAAATTACAGAGCTCATTTGGCCAGTAATCTTCAGTGGTCTTAAACTTATCAAATCATCTTTCGGATGCTAAGGCAATAGGAGACATGGATAAGGAGCTAATATGTATGAGTCTATGTATTTAGCAGATTCAAATATCAAGGCCAATTTGCTGAGAGATGAAAAACAAGTTAAAATAAGGAAACCCAGCTGAGCGTGGTGGCACACGCCTTTAATCCTAGCACTTGGGAGACAGAGGCAGGCAGATCTTTGTGAGTTCAAGGCCAGCCTGGTCTACAGAGTGAGTTCTAGGCCAGCTGGGGCTACAGGGAGACTCTGTCTCGAAAAGACCAAAATAATAATAATAATAATAAAAATAAAATAAAATAAGGAAACCCATGACAAAAAAGGAGATATAAAAATCAAAACTGGTTTTGAAAGATTAATCAGATTTTTTAAAAAGATATGGTGTCAGTGGGCATGTGTGTGGACATGGAGGCCAGAAGAGGCCATCAGATCCCCTGTAGCAGGAGTTAGAGGCAGTTGTGAGCCACCACATGGGTTCTGGGAACTGAACCTGGGTCCTCTGCCAGAGCAGCCAATGCTCTAAGCTGCTGAGCCACATCCATAGCCTCCAAACATCATAACTACTAATTGATTATTAAAGAATCATTTCAGAGTATACTTAAAATATAATGCAGCCAAGAGTAAATCTGAAAACGAAGTAATTATAAAAGATAATGTTTACCTCATGCAAGAAGAGATGACTAAAATAACTTCTAAAAAATTCAGACCATACCCACCGAAGTTGACAGCAGACAGATGTGACATCTTAAATTTGTGGATGAAATACTAAGGGAAGTTTTTAAGTGATTTAGCTAATTAAAGAAACATAAGGATGATAAATAACTAACACATATAATCATCCCTAGAATTATAAGTAGAGTTAATTTATTTCAATTCTTATTTATTTATTTATTTATTATTTATAATAAATTTTTTTTTATTTTATTTATTTTTTTTTATTTATAAAATAAATAAAATAAAAATAAAAAATAAAAAAAAATAAAATTTTATTTATTTATTTATTTATTTATTATTGTGCATGTGTGCGCGTGCATGCACTTGCAGAGGAATTCCCAAAGAGATCCCTGGAGATGGAGCTACAGTGCTGGTGAAATGCTCTATGTGGCTGCTGGAAACTGGACTCGGGTCCTCTGGAAGAGCAGTTAGTAAGAGCCCCTGATCACTGAGTCATCTCTCCAGTCCTCCTCCTCCCCTTTTTTTTTTTCTTTTCAAATTTTAGAAAGCAAATATAAGTAGAAATACAAACTGCAGGAATCAAACACTTGATTAATAGAAGACTGAATCTCTAATTATGGAAATAAATGTAAATGAATTAATAAACAAACCTCGAAAACATTCTACTGAATTAAAAGAACAATTTGAAGGAGAGTAAAGGAGAAATGACTCGCTGCAGTGCGGCCTAAACAGGATCCTGGCAGAGACATGAGTGGAAAACTGCTGACATAGAAGTGAGTGTATAGTTTTATTAATAAGATCACATCAATTATAGACTTATGACTTTTTGTCCTTTTTTTCTTTTTCGAGACATGTTCTCACTATGTAGCTTTGGCTTAACTGGAACTTGCTACGTCGTAGATGCACTGGCTTCAAAGTCACAGAGATCTACCTGCCTCTGCCCCTCAAGTGTTAGGATTAAAGAGGTTTACCACCACTCCAGGCATTTATTTCTAATTTTTTTTAATTTTTATTTATTTACTTTATGTGTATGAATGTACTGTCTGCATGTAGGTTTGTGCACCAATGTCATGCAATGCCGCAGAGGTCAGAAGAGGGCGTCAGATTTCCCTGGAACTGGAGTTCTCCTGGAATTGGAGTTACAGATGGCTCTTAGCCACCATGTGTGTGCTGGGGATCGAACCTGGGTCCTCTGCAAGAGCAGTCGGTACTCTTAACCACTAGGCCATCTCTCCAGCCCCTGATTTCTAATTTTTAAAAGTTGATTATTTTTATTTTATGTGTATGAGTGTATTGCCTGAATATGTGTAAATGCACCAGTTTCTTGCAGTGCTCATGGAGGTCAGGTGAGGGTGTGATATCCTCTGGAACTGGAGTTGTGGACAGTTGTTAACTGCCATGTGGGTGCTAGAAATTGAACCCCTGGGAGACCAGCTAGCATACTTAACTGCTGAGCCATTTCTTCAGCTCTCTAATTTTTTAATCTTTTTTTTTTGTACTGATTGTTCTTATTTATTTTATTTTTTTGTTAATATTTTATCTATTAAGGATAATCCAGAATAGTGCGGCCCAACAAGGCTCCCACTGGGGACAACAGAACCTGAGTGTGTATATTGTAGGCATCTTGGCTTTTTAAAAACATTTATATATATCTATGCATATATATATATATATATATATATGTATATATTCCTTATAGGAGATTCACTTATAGGAGATCTACAAATTAGGGGGAGCATATGTTTCTTTATTTTCTTTGTGTTATTTCACTTAATATAACACTCTCTAGTTCCATCCATTTACCTGTGAATTTCATAATTTCATCCTTTCTTACTGCTCAGTAGTACTCCATTGTGTAGATGTACCATATTTTCATTATCCATTCATAAATTGGGGGATATTTAGTTTTTTTTTTCCATTTCTTAGCTATTGTGAAGAGATAAGCAACAGACATGGATGTACAGGTATCTTTACAGTGTGAGGCCTTTGGGTATATGACAAGGAGTGGTATAACTGGGCCATATGATAGGTTCATTTTTAGTTTTTTGAGAGTTCCTCACAGTGCCTTCCATACTGGCTGCACTAGTCTGTATTCCCACCAGCAGTGAACATGTGTTCCCTTTCTTCACATCTTTGCCAGCATCTGGTGTCATTTGTTCCCTTGATCTGACCCAGTCTAATTGGGGTAAGTGGAATCTTAAAGTGGTTTTTGTCTGCATTTCTCTAATCATTAAGGATGTTGAACTGTTTTTAAGTTGTTTCTTAGCCATTTTTATTTCTTTATTTGAGAATTCTCTGTTCAGATCTGAAGCCCATCATTTTATTAGGTCATTTATTTTCTACTTTGTAATTTGAGTTCTTTATATATTCTGGATATTAATCCTCTGTCAGATGTATAACTGGTAAAGATTTAATCCCACTAGGTGGGTTTCCTCTTCACTTCCTTGGTTGTTTCTTTAGCTGTAAAAAAGCTTTAATAGAGGTGGTGGGGGGGGGCGCTCAGTTTCCAGCCTTGCTTGCTAGGACCACCTGGAGTGTGGAGCCAGGCGCTACTCCAGACAGGTAGAACTTAGAACAAATTTACTCTTGGGGTGCTGGACAATTGATTCACTGGCTTGTGGCAGAGGGGCTGGTGGCCAGCATGCCTAGGTCTGAGCCCTAATCCCTTGCAGGTTGTGGCTGCCCGGGCCAGGTCGCCCTTCCCCCTCGTAGCTGGAAGCAGCTCTGGCTCTGGGTCTGGCTCTGGTACCACAGTGAGGTCGTGTGTGTGTGGGGCTCAGGTTCTGGCCTTGCTTGGTAGGACCACCTGGAGTGCAGACCCAGGTGCTGCTCCAGACAGATACCTGGGCATGGACTAAGTCAGGCATCTCCCCTGCCCAACTGGAACTGAGGAGAGGAGAACCCTCAGAATAGGAAAGGAATAGTGACTTAGACTTCCAATATCCAATAATATAAACAAAAATGAAAGCCTGAAACCTAGACAAGTCAACACTCCATAAACAAGGGGGGGGGGAAGCATCGGAAGGAGGCAAGCAAAATAAAAATGGCCTTCAGCCTTCAATACAGTGAAAAGACATTTGTGATATGAATCACAAAAGGGAAACCCACATGCCAGGGACACGATGAAGGGAAAACATAGGAAAGGTGCAGGATAATTCCACACCAAGCTCTACAAACCCTGTAGGAGATAGCTACAATGGGATCCCCCTTGAGGTGACCCAAGAAACAGATCTTAGAAGAATAATTGGAGACCTATGCAGAGAAATTAAAGAAAATAAAGAAGAATTCAGAGAACTAAAAAGAGAGAATGAAAAACTCAAAAAGGACCTAGAGGGATACAATGACAAACTTCAGAAAGAACTAAAGGAAGAGATTGACAAACTCCAGAAAGAACCTAAGGAAGAGATTGACAAACTCCAGAAAGAACTAGAGGTAGAAAAAAACAAACTCCGAAAGGAAGTAGAAACACTGAAAAAGGAAGCCAACCAATGAAGTAAGGAGCACCAAGAAGAGATTGTGCTCAAAAAGGAAATGGAAATACTAAAGAAATCACAGGATGAAATGAAAAAGGAAATAGAACACTCATCCAATCAAGAAGAAAGGAAAGGAAAAAGCCTCAGAAGTAGAATGGAGGAAGCAGAACAAAGAATATCAGATCTCGAAGATAACACAGAGTAAGTAAAAAGCTCAAATAAAGAATATGAAAAATTTAAAAACACACAAAAGTGGAACAACCAGGAAATATGGGACACTATGAAAAGATCAAACCTCCGTATCATAGGAATAGAGGAAGGAGAAGAATCTCAAGAGAATAGTATTGATCAGATCTTCAACAGAATAATAGATGAAAATTTCCCCAAACTAAAAATAGACAAACCCATACAAATACAAGAAGCACATAAGACCCCAAATAGATGAGATAAGAAAAGAAACACCCCACGCCATATCATAGTTAAAATTCTAGATGCCCAAAACAAAGACAAAATTCTGAGGGCTACAAAAGAAAAACAAGTCACATACAAAGGGAAACCCATCATAATTACAACTGACTTCTCGCTTCAAACCATGAAAGCAAGAAGAACATGGAGCAAAGCATTCCCAGTGTTAAGGGACTACGGATGCCAACCCAGAATACTTTACCTAGCAAAAATGTCGACTATACTTGAAGGAGAGAGAAAAATCTTC
>VZQC01010815.1:351885-374642 GCA_009823505.1 Rhizomys pruinosus | reverse complement strand
AAAAAAAAAAAATAAAATAAAATACCTAGGAACCAAACCTAACCAAAGACACCAAGGATCTTTACTGCTGCAAACCGTCCCAATGGTGGGCTCACTCAATCTGTGGGATCCAGAGTCTTGGAAGGAGGGCACGGATTAAACGAATGACAGTCAGAAACTACACCAGAGATGGCTTTTGAATCTGCTGCACTTTACTGAGAGCAAGTCAAAGTTTTTATACAAAAGCAGGGAAATCGGATAAGAGTTAGCACTCTTCTCTTAGGAACAAAAGGCTCATTACCAAAGGAACTCACACCTGGGTTTCCAAGGACAGCAAGTCAGATAAATTTACACATCAATCGGGCAGGGGAGATAAGCAACAAAACAGTAGTCCTAAAACCACAAACCATAAACAGTTTGTCTCTGTTTAGAAGTTCCAATTTGGTGTTTCTCATCCTTCCTGGAGCCCGATTTTCCCAAGGCTGCTTGTTATCTCTAGGCTGTTATTCAAGCCAAAAGCCTGGGAAAGCCTCTTAATTAGTTCTGTTTCTCTTAAAGGAGAAAGCCAGCCGCATGCCTCTAACTAAGTATTACATTTTAACATGCATAAATGTAGCTAAGACTTTTATCTTACTAATTTTATCAGATGTAGATTCCTGCCTAAAGTACCGAGCCTTTATTCTTATTAAATCTGGAAAAACACTTTTATTATTTGTAACTGACCTATTACATCACTCAGTGTAATGTTTTTCATTCATAATATTTTTGTGGGAGCTTCTAGGACAAAGGAGCCTTTAGATACTGTTTCTCTGTATGATTTTACTTAGGTTCATGAAGCTTCTGTTTGTCTGATTTATTTCCAGTCACATTTAACTGTCCCTTGTCTGGGACTGAAGTTGTGCTGAGCTCAGGAAAAGAGTCAAAAGACAGTGTACAAAGTCCAACACTCATGAAGCATAACATCTTTGTAGTGCGTCGTGATCTTGGAATCTGAGGCCGAGTACTCTGCCAGGGACCACCAGGGAGCTTAGGCTCAGAAGGCACATATCTCCTGTCTGTTATTATGACTTTCATCATTGCTCACACAGACGACACTGGAGTTCCTGTGGCACTCTACAACAAAAAATTTAAACTCCTGAAGAAGAAAATTGAGGAAGACATCAGAAGATGGATTGGGAAAATAAATATAGTAAAAATGTCCATTCTACCCAAACTCGTGTACAGATTTAATGCAATCCCTATCAAAATCCCCAAGAGATTCTTCACAGGCTTGGAAAAAATCCTCAATTTCATTTGGAAAAACAAAAGACCCCGAATAGCCAAAGCAACCCTGAGCAAAAAAAGCAATACAGGGGGGAATCTCTGTACCAGACATCAAACTATACTATAGGGCTATAGTCATAAAAACAGCTTGGTTCTGGCACAAAAACAGACCAGTTGACCAATGGAATAAAACTGAAGATCCAAATCTGAGCACATGCAATCTCAGCCCCCTCATATTTGACAAGGGGGCCAAGAAGACACAATGGAGGAAAGACAGAATCTTCAGAAAGTGGTGTTGGCAAAACTGGATCACCACCTGTAGAAGAATGAAATTAAACTCCTACCTCTCACCCTGTACAAAAGTCAATTCCAGATGGATCAAAGACCTCAACGTGAAACCCCAAACTCTGGAGGTGATAGAAGAAAAACTTGGCAGCAGACTACAAGACATAGGCATAGGAAAAGACTTCCTAAATCAGACAGCAGCTGCACAAGAATTAAGGTTGACAATTGACAAGTGGGACCTCATTAAACTCAAAAGCTTCTGTACATCAAAAGAAACAATAAAGGTACTGAAGAAAAACCCACAGAGTGGGAGGAAACCTTCACTGCAGATACATCTGACAAAGCATTAATTTCCAGAGTATACAAGCTACTCAACAAACAAAGAAAGAAAACAAATGAATCACTCGAAAGATGGAGCAAAGAACTGAATAGAGACATCACAGAGAAGGAATTAGAGATGGCTGAGAAACATCTTAAAAACTGTTCAACGTCACTAATAATTAGGGAAATGCAAATTAAGTCCACTCTAAGAGATCATCTTACTCCAATAAGACTGGCCAGGATCAAGAAAACAAATGATATAAATTTCTGGAGAGGTTGTAGGGAAAGAGGAACACTCATCCATTGCTGGTGGGAATGTAAACTCGTACAGCCACTATGGAAAGCAGTGTGGAGAACCCTTGGAAGACTCAAAACAAGCTTACCATTTGACCCAGTCATACCACTCCTGGGTATATACCCACAAGACTCATCTTACTGCAGAAATACATGCACAGCTATATTTATTGCAGCTCTGTTCACAATAGCAAAAAGCAGGAAGCAACCCAAATGCCCCTCAACTGATGAGTGGATAGAGAAAATGTGGTATATGTATACAACGGAGTTCTATGCAGCCGTAAAGAAAGACAACATTATGAACTTTGCAGGTAAATGGATGGAGCTAGAAGATATTATATTAAGTGAAGTAACACAGTCCCAGAAAAACAAACAATGAATGGTATCCCTCATCTGTGGATGCTAGCGCCAATAACCCAGTTGTAAATATTTCTTGTGGAGAGGGATGCATATTAAAAAACAACAACAGAAAGACTGCATCAGAAAATTGTCTGAAATGGTGAATTGGGAGGGGTTGGAGAGGGACACGGGTCTATATTTGATTAATGTGTATTTAATTGATGTGAGTTCAACAAGTATTCAATTTTGCCCACCTCTGTCTACAGGTTACATGGTGTTTTAGGACTTAGTAAAAGTAAATATGTGTACATTAAACAACATTGTTTTAAAGGTTTTGATAAAAACAGTAATGCATTTGAGTTAATTGGAAATATAAATTATTATTGCCCACATTTGTTTTACTTAAAATCTATATAACAATAACTTTGAGATTGGCACATACAAATGTTCTCTATAATTTTTCTGTTTTACAGTATCACCTTGTGGCATTCTCTTTTACCTGTAGGATGATTTAACTTAAGGAATTAAGTTTGCTTCCCAAGTTAACGACATACAATCACCCAAAACAACATTAGGGTGAAATCGACTTATTTGCATGGCGACTCTTACAATCCCCTAAGTTTGTCGTGATTCCTGCTATAGTAGTGATTGGTAACATACCACCACATGTGTTTATTTTGTGATCAACTCTCAATAAGGGTCTGTTCTCGATAATACAATAACACGGTCGAGGCGTGTACCTATGCAAGCACCGCACTACAGGTATAGGGGGAGACCCACTATCATGTACTAGTACGTTAACATATTTATATCTATAGTACTCTACCTACTCATATATAGGGTGGAAAAACTTATATTGCCAAAACTTGATGCACATTTTTACAATAATCTAAAACAATTATTATGGGAAAAGATTTGTTTGTTGGCTTAACCTCACAAGGGTGTGCTCAAAATGTCTCCCCGATCTTAACGACTGAGAAAAGAAAGATTACAGCCTGTCTAGGAGTGTATTTGTGTAGGATCCGTCCCCGGTCCCGTCGTTGCATGCAGTACCAGGAAGTGCCAAGCAATTAAACAAATGTTGGCCTGTTCTCGAACATTTGACAGGTGGAAGAAAACCTCAGAGTGCTACAGGCATCAAACACCACTGTGGATCCTACTTGTAACAAAAATTTATAATGAGTCCTAACGAACTTACCTTCTAGGTGCCACAACGTTTTAATATGAGAGATTTTATTACCTCTCCTTCATAGAGCAAGGGGGAATATGATGATGATGATCTCGTTGTAAATTTGAAGCCAAGTGTGTTATAGAGGTAATCTCTTTACAAAACCGCTATAACTGCCTCTCTAGTAATTTTGTAAAGGTTTGAATTTCTATTCAGACCAATATAATGACTCTAAAGTCTCCTTACGTACTGTTGCATTTGTCGTAAATATATTAATAAGGGGAGCTCTGATGATCGCATGGATATGTTAAGGTTAGTGGCCAGGGACCCTAAGTGAAAGGCTTCCTTGCTGACCTGGGGGATAGCTGCAAGAAGAGTTGCAATAAGGCCCTGCTGTCCGAGACCTGATGTAAGCATGGGGAAGATGTGTTGAGACCACCTTGCCAAGGTTGTACAAGTTGGCTTCTCTGGAAAATACCAGAGAGTGGTTTACCCAAGAGGCACTAAGCCAGTCAAGCAGACAATACTTGGGTCTGCTTTGATGGCAGACTCTCCATCAGCCAGTAACCGCGCACTGCCTGACAGTCTGCTGCAGCGGAGTGGAGCCTTATGTTGCTATATCCAAATCTAATTGGCTATTAGCTACCTCCTTGGAGGAATAATCGATGGCTGATGCCACAAGCATTAATCCTCCTCTGGTGGTTAGGAGATGTTTATAAGCCACAATAAGAAAATGTTATCTTTTACAGAAAAAAATCTTTGCATGGGACATTACATCGATCCGAAGCTTGTATCTATACCATAAGTACTCCTAACGATAATTCAGTACTGTGTTTTTAAATACCTTATTCAAGATTGCTCTGTGCTAGTTAGGCTAGGATTGAAGGTTATTCTGGACACGCTGTTTCGGCCCGGATTGAAAGGAAACAGCCAGAGAGTTGACCGTAGTCCAAAAGACAGCTCCGGTCGAGAAGGTAGACGTTTTGCGTTCTCGTCCACATCTGAGTCCGTTTTCTAGTCCTAGGGTACACCTGCAAGAAGAGGGGCATTGGCGTGATGTAGGGCTCTGTCGATTGGGGTGATGTGTTGAAACGTACCGCACAATACTAGTTGGACGACTCATGCCTGGGATTATCCACTTGATTTGGAGAATTATGGTCCCCCAGCTGGATTGGTGGGACCTTGGGCTGTTGTGGGTTTGGGCACAACTGTTGCAATTGTTTTACATGAAGGATGCTTGTACTTAAATTATTACTTTATGTAGTTTAAAGTGAAAAGATATATAAATAGTAAAAGCTTTTTAACAGCACAGAAAGTCTGCATAAAGGATGACTGTGACGGTGGATACTTTCTGACTTCAAACAAGTGAACTTTTTGTTGCAGTTTAGAGAATGTGTGAGATAGTAAGACTAGAGAAACGAAAACACTCTTTGGCAGATGGCATGAAACTCTGGTGGGTGGGGGGTAGTGGTGGGGACACAGTCTGTTTGATTAGTGAAAATGTGTGTAGGGAGAAATACTCATATTAAGAAAATATTTTGTAGAGGCTGGTGTCCAAATAATGAGAAAAGTTAAAAATTAAAAAAGAGAGCCAGGCGTGGCGGCTATGCTTTTAGTGGTCCCGGTTGGCCTGGAGCCGAGGGCAGGGCAGATCTCTGTGAGTTCCAGCCAGCGCTGTCTAGGCAGCTCGGAGGACAGTGGGATTGCATTGGACCATTTTCCAAAAAAAAAGAAATGAAAAGAAAATGCTACCAAAAAAAAAAAAAAAAAAGAAAAAGCTTTGGAACTTGCTGGGTTTAGTGACACATGCCTTTAATCCCAGCACGTGGGAGGCAGAGGCAGTCAGATCTCTGTGAGTTGAAAGCCAGCCTAGTCTACATAGAGAGTTCCAGGACAGCTGAGTCTGCAGGGAGACCCTGTCTCAAAGACACACACACACACACAAAAAGCTTTGTAGCTTAGTGAGGTCTTACTTGTCAATTGTTGACCTTAATGCCACAGTCACTGATGTTCGATTAAGAAAATCCTTTTCTGGGGCTGGAGAGATAGCCTAGGGGTTAAGAGCACCGACTGCTCTTGCAGAGGATCTGGGTTCATTCCCCAGCACCCACATGGCAGCTAAGAACCATCTGTAACTCCAATTCCAGGAGAATTCCAGTTCCAGGGGAATCCGAGACCCTCTTCTGACCTCCGTGTTATTGCATGACATGGGTGCACAGTCCTACATGCAGACAGTACACTCATACACATACAAAAAAAATAAATAAAATAAAAAAAAGAAAGTCCTTTCCTAGGCCTACATCTTGGAAGGTAAGTTTCACATTTTATATTGAGGTCTTTGATCCACTTGGAGTTGACTTTTCTGCAGGGAGAAAGATGAGGATCCAGTTTCCTACAGGTGAGATCCAGTTCTGCCAGCACCATTTGTTGAAGATGCTGTCTTTTCCCCATTGTGTATTCTTGTCAACTTTGTCAAATATCAGGTAGCTGACATTGTATGTACTCATGTTTGGGACTTCTACTGTTCTGTTGATCTACCTGTCTATTTTTGTGCCAGTACCATGATAATTTTATAACTACAGCTCTGGAATATACCCTGAGATCTGGTATGGTGATGCCCCCTACATTGTTCTTTTTCAAGATAGTTTTGACTGTGCAGGGTCTTTTATGATTCTATATGAATTTTTCTGAGACTTTTTCTAGCTCTGTGAAGAATGTTGTGGGTATTTTGATTGGCGTTGCACTGAATCTGTACATTGTTTGGGGTAAAATGATCATTTTCACAAAATTTGTTCTACCAATCCAGGAGCACAGTAGATTTTTGCATCTCCTAGGATCTTCCTCTATCTCTTTCTTTAAAGTTTTGAAATTTTCATTGTAAAGATCTTTAATGTTTTTGATTAGGTTTATTCCTAAACATTTTATTTTATTTTATTTTATTTTTTGGTCTTTTCTGAGACAGGGTCTCCCTGTAGCCCCAGCTGGCCTGAAACTTGCTCTGTAGACCAGGCTGGCCTTGAACTCACAAATATCCACCTGCCTCTGCCTCCCAAGTGCTAGGATTAAAGGTGTGTGCCACCACACATGGCTAATATTTTATTTTTGATGTTATTTGAATGAGGTTTCCTTGTATGATTTTTCTGATTGTTTGTTGTTTCTATACAGAAAGGCTGCTGATTTTTGTAAGTTGGTTTTGTAAACTGCCACTTTACTGAAAGTATTATTTCTAACAGTTTTCTGGTGGAACATTTTTAGATCTCTTATGTATGTTATCATATCATCTGTAAATAGAGATAATTTGACTTCTTTTTCTCCAATTAGTATTCCTTTAATTTCCTTCTCTTGTCAGACATAGGGCAGCCCTGGATGGTTCCTGATTTTAATGGGAGAGCTTCCAGTTTTTCTCCACTTAGAATAATGTTGGCTGTGGGTTTGTTGTATATAGTTTTAATGATATTGAGGTTTTGTTCCCTCCAGACCAATTCTTTCTAGGATTTTTAACATGAATGCATATTGGATTCTGTCAAAGCCCTTTGCTGTGTCTATTGATAAGAACATGTGATTTTTCTCTTTTAGTCCATTTATGTGTTTTATGACATTTATTGACTTACATATATTGAACCATCCATGCATGTCTGTGCCGCAAGCCAACCCAGTTGGGATTTCTTTCACCTGCAGGAAATCAAGGTCTGTACACGAGGGCACAGATTAGGCGAAAAATAACTGTACGTGACACCAGAGAGAGTTTTTGGATCTAGTGCGTCTTTACTGAAATCAAGTTAAGTTTTTATATATCTTTGAGGGGACTTTTAGGACAAAGGAGCCTTTAGATGTTGTATCTCTGTATGATTTTACTTAGGTTCATGAGGCTTCTGTTTGCCTGAATTATTTTTAAGCATGTTTAACTGTCCCTTGTCTGGGACTGAGGTTGTTGCTGAGCTCAGGAATAGAGTCAAAAGACAATGTACAAAGTCCAACACACATGAAGCATAACATCTTTGTAATGCATCGTGATCTTAGAAGCTGAGGCAGGGTACTCTGTCACTGACCACCAGGGAGCCTAGTCTCGTGAGACTCATATTTCCTTCGTCTGTTATTATGCTCACACAGACGACACCAGAGTTGGTGTGAAATGTCTGGAATAAAGTCTACCTGATTGTGGTGGATGATCTTTTGATGTGCATATGGCTGAAATTGTGTGTGCTCAAGTTTGGATCTTCAGTTTTGTTTCATTGGTCAACAGGTCTCTTTTTTTTTTTCCAGTACCAAGCAGTTTTTATGACTATAGCCCTTTAGTATAGGGTAGTGCATGGGGGTCAACACTGCATACATCACAGCAGCTGCCATGTCCTTCCCAGCAGAGTGAAAGGATGAAGGGTTAAAATACACAGCACTGACAGTGCCACAGGAGAGAGAGACCACAGCAAGTTGGGAGCCACAGGTGGAGAAGGCTTTCCATCTTCCCCTTGGGGATGAGACTCTCAGGACAGCACAGGTGATGTGGATGTAGGAGGCCAGGATGCAGACAAATGGGATCAACAGGTTCAAGGACCTCTCTGTGAGAATCATCATCTCATTGAGGTGTGTGTCTGAGCAGGAGAGTTTCAAAAGAGAGGCTGGATCACAGAAGAAGTGGGGGATGACATTGTCTCCACAGAATGAGTTGAGCCATCAGCAGAGTGTGCAACAGAGAATGAAGACTGACCACCACCCGAGATCCGGCCACCAGCAGGGCCCAGAGCTGAGGGGTCATCTTTGTTGTGTAGTGTAAGGGGTGACAGATGGCCACAAAGCAATCATAGGCCATCACAGCCAGGAGGAAATTGTCCATGTCAGCAAACACATAAAGAAAATACATCTGTGTGTATTTCCAGAGAAGGAGATGGCCTGACTATTGAGTACATGGTTGGCCAGCACCTTGGGGACAGTGGTGGAGGAGAAGCAGACATCCACAAAGGACAGGTTTCAGAGGAAGAAGTACATGGGGGTGTGCAGGTTGGAGTCAGTGTGATGTCTCACTAACACTGGAATGTCCTTAGCAGGTGAGGAGCAAGTACTTGGAGTCTTGGTCTTCTGAGCAGGAAAGATGTGTGGGACAGTCACAGAAAAGGTATTTACAGGAGCCTCTTTGGCCACTGGGACCAGAATTCCTTAGAGCCTCATTAGCGACAAGAAGATACTAATTCCCTAATGATATCTCTGGCCCCTTTGGACTAAATGAGAGCAACCAAAATCATCAGAGTTTGGGGATGACTTTTGGATAAAAATGTCAAGACATTAGGAAATAGACCACTGTGATTGAAGCAATATTTAGTTATTTCATCTTCTGTGTTTGCAGACCTAGGAATACTCCTGTGTTTTGTGTAATATTCGTTTTCATGTATCTGATCATCCTCAGTGATGATTACTGATGCTATATTGTCTCTAACTTGTAGGTAAGGATATAAAGGACATGGTAGTAAGACGTAGTAATGGGATGCCACATAGTCTCGTTCAAAGGGCTGTTGTTTCTTCGATATTGCAAATTCCATGCATTTATGGTGGATAACTTCTGGATATCTCTGCAACTCATGGTTCACTATTTTCTCAGAATATATTTGCTATTCCACATAATATCAGTGTGGTAAGCCACTGGGAAGCTCATTTATATCACACATACACACACACACAGACACACAAAGGGGGTTGCTGAATGACTTCCCCTATAGCAGGTGAGAACACAATATTTCAAACAAGGATTCAGAGACAGCCAGTGCATATTACTATGGATATGGCCAAAACGTGTAGCTCCAGACTGTTTCACCTGTCCCATTCTGATTATATGATCACAGGGGGAATAAAGAAGCAAGTACAGAGCTGAGCATTGGAGTAAACTTAAAATCAAACCACGGGCAGGCAGAGACAGGAGAATTGAGAGAGAGAGAAAGAGAGAAGTGAAGGTGACAGAGACAAAGACAAATAGACACTGAAAATACTAAGCAATATTTTCTTTTTAGTTTTGTGATTTATTTTTATTGTAGATATATGAGTATTTTGCCTCCAAGAATGTAAGTGCACTTCATGTGTGCAGTGCCTGAAGAGACCAGAAGAGGGCACTAAAGACCCTGGAACTGTAGTTACTGATGGTGGTTAGATGCCACTTGGGTGGTGGGAAGGAAGTGAGCTCAGGTCTTCCTGAGAGAGCAGCCATCTCTGTTAACTGCTGAGCCATTTCTCCAGTCTCACCAAATGATATTTTTACAGGACAGTTAATAATATTATTAAAATGGACTGGGCTATAGCTCAAAGGTTGAGCTTGCAGAGATGTCCAAGGCCCAGGGCTTCTTCTTCAGCACCTCAGAAATAATGATAGTGTGGTAAATGCAGCCCAGTGTGGACGGTACGTGTAGTAACAGGACTTGATCATTTTTGTATCAGAATCTCAAAATGTTAGATGAAAATGTGAATGCTAAAAGTTCCAAGAGGGTAAGCCATTATGGTGCTTACCAGCACTCTGGAGGCAGAGGCAGGCAGATCTCTGTGACATTGATGCCAGTCTGGTCTACATAGAGAGTCACAAGCCAGCTGGAGCTACGGGGAAACGCTGTCTCAAAAAAAAAGTTTCAATGGGGTTTGAGAGCTAGTCAGTGGTTAAGGGCACTGGCTATTCTTGAAGAAGACAAAGGTTCAATTCCCAGCACTCAGCAGCTACCACCCTTCTGTAGCTCCAGTTCCAGGAGAATCTAACACCCTATTCTGACATCTGTGGGCACCAAAGGATCCGGGCCACTTACATTGCAGGCAATACACTCAGACACATAAAAATAAAAATATATTTTTAAAGTTTCAAATGCAAAATAACTTCAATTTGATAAATTTATAAATGTAAGAGAAAGTTTATATCTGGATATTGGGATTGTAATATTTAAGTGAAGTCCTTTGCTTTTGTTTCTTCCCCAGTTTTCCTGAAGTCACATGTCCTATCATTGATGTCCAAAAGTGTTCTGGCAAGATAGCTCAGCAGGTACAGACAGCTCTTGCCAGACAAGCTTGGTGACCTGAATTTGAATCCAGGGAAACATGGTGGAAGGACAAACCAGCCTGCCAACAGCTGTGCTCTGACCCCCGCATATGTGCTGTGGTGTGTGTGTGCCCCCCCCACATACACATCATATGTTTTTGCATATCATAACATTTTAATTTTATTAATGTACTGGTCTGCTTATTTATTTTGTGTGTGTGTGTGTGTGTGTGTGTGTGTGTGTGTGTGTGTGTGTGTGCAAGCACGCGAGTGGGCATCCCACATTGTGTCTGGAGGTCATAGGATAACTTGCGGGAGTCAGCTCTCTCCTAGCACAATGGGGGTTTCAGGAATTGAACTCAGGTCATCAGGCTTGGTGGAAGGAACTTTCACCTGCTGAGACATTTGACCAGCCACATTTTTAAAAATGTTATACCTAGAAGTGGCAGTGAGAAGCTGGGCGAGGGTGGAAGGAGACTGGACCGAGCAGAAGTGGGCACCTCCAGGGCAACAGCACCTTTTCTTCTGCCTGGCCCCCTGGGACCACCTCCATGCCCCCCACTGCGGTCCTGTGTTCACTCCCCCTGCGGCCCTGTGGAGACTGGCTGGGGTGGTAGCTGGGCTTGTGGAGGCTGCCCCTTCTTTCTCTAGAGCTGCGGAGAAGTTCACTCCGCTCCCAGAGAGAGAGAGAATGATCTAATTGTGTGTGTGTGTGTGTGTGTATGTGTGTGTGTGTGTGTGTGTGTGTGTGTGTGTGTGTGTCCCACATTGTGCCTGGACGTCAGAGGGTAGCAGGCAGGAGTCAGTTATCTCCTGGCACAATGGGGGGGGGTTTCAGGAATTGAATTCAGGTCATCAGGCTTGGTAGAAGGAGCTTTTACCTCCTGAGATATTCACCAGCCACATGTTTTTAAAAATTATATTCAAACATGTGGGCACACCCATACTAAAAAAGGTTATTGAAGAAATTTTAATGCATAGGTAAAATCTAACACAACCAATGCTAAACCAAGGATAGAGTAGCAATGTTTATGAAAAGAGGGATTAAAGATGTTTCTCTTAAAGATAGGATGTACAAAACGAGCCTGGTGAAAAAGATGAAAGAGAGAGAGAGAGAGAGAGAGAGAGAGAGAGAGAGAGAGAGAGAGAGAGAGACAGACAGACAGAGAGACAGACAGAGAGACAGAGAGAGAGTGTATTTTTTTCACTAATTGCTGCTTTCTGGATTTCCATAAATGATTATTTGATAAACATTGTTAATGACTGTAAAGAAAGCAAGAGATGAAGTTCAGAGGCAGAGTGCTTGAATAAAGTAGAGAACCAGCTCAGTGGTGAAGACACTGACTGCTCTTGCAGAGGACCCAGGTTCAATTCTCAGCACCCACATGGCCGCTAACAACTGTCTGTAACTCCAGTTTCAGGGGTTGACACCCTCCTCTGGCCTCTGTGGCCATTGCATACAGGAGTACATTTAAATACAGCTGGAGAAATGGCTCATTGGTTAGGAGCACTGGCTGCTCTTGCAGAAGACACAGGTTCAATTTCCAGCACCCACATGGAGGCTAACAACAGTCCATAACTCTAGTCACAAGGCATCTGATGTCCTCTTCTAAACTCCATGGGCACCACATGGCACGCATGCATGCATTCATATGCATGCAAGGAAAACACTCATATACACATAAAATGAAAAAAAAAAATCAAAGAAAAGGACCTGGAGAAATAGTTCAGTTATTAAGAGCACTGGCTATTCTTGCACAAGACAAGGATCAGTTCCCAGCACCAACAAGGAGGTAACAACTGTCTGTGACTTCAATCCAAGTATATCTGTCACCCTCTTCAGCCTCCCTGGGTATTACATGAAATGAATGTACTTTCATGCCTGCAGGAATATAGTCATATGTATAAAAAATAATAAAAGGTACTGGAGAGATGGCTCAGCAGTTAAGAATTTGATGTTCTTCCAGAGCACCCAAGTTGGATTCCCAGCACCCACGTGGTGACTAACAACTATCTATAACTTCAGCAACCTCTGCCAGTCTTGCAGGACATAAGTCCATGCAAATCACTCGTATACATACACATACACACAGATACACATAAAAATAAAAATAAAAATAAAAATAATAAATTAAAGGTTTTTATAAAATGAATAATAAGTTCAAGTAGGCTGTAATCTTTGGGCAGTTTCTCCAGCATACACTCATCCAGACAGGAAACCACAAGAAATTACTGGTCGCTACCAAGTTTATCTCAAGCAAGAACAAGTGAATTTTGGATGTTTATGATTTCATATCTTTAGAATAAGTTTCAAAGAAAGTTACTAAAAGAAGCTCACCTCCGAATACATGGATGCTCTGTCTCCACTGCGGCAATCTCATCTGGGGAGGTTGCTGCTATCTGTTGCAGCTCCTCTTCACCTCTCTGGCCAGGGCTTCTCTTTATTTGCAAGGATTGTGATTCTTTGTAACACTGGCAGGTCCTGAGCAGGTGAGGAGCAAGTATTTGGAATCTTGGTCTTCTAAGCAGGAGATATATGTGGAACAATCACAGAACAGGCGTTTACAGGAGCCTCTTTGGCCACTGGGACCAGATTTCCTTAGAGCCTCATTGGTGACAAGAAGATAGTAATTCCCCATCTGTGATTTTGGCTCCTTTGAACCAAGCAATGAGGGCAACGAACGTCATCAGAGTTTAGAAGCAACTCTTGGGTCAAAAAGAAAAGATGTTAGGAATGGGTCCACATTGACTGAAATAGATTCCAGCAGACATCCTTTGCTATGTCAGCTCTCATAACCTTGGTGATCTGCATCTTTGTCCATGGGTAGGAATATTTTATCTTTTCTGTTTTCAAACCCAGAAGTATTCCTGTGCTTTGTGTAATCTCTGCTTTCACGTGTCTAATTATCTTCAGAGGTAATTAGTGATGCTACATTGTTTTTGCTTTGTAGTTAGGAATATGAAGGGCATAATAGTAAGATATAAAAATAGGACAACATGGAGTATTGTTTGAAAGGCAGCCATCTCTGTAAAATTGCAATCTCTAGGCCTTTAAGAGTGGGTATCTTTGGGGGCATCTCTCTTACTCATAGTTTACTGTTTTCTTCGAGTAGCACCCCTATTCCACATAACTTTGGTGTAGTGAGGCACGGGGAACTGATTTATATCACACAGACACATACACACACACACATGCACGCACACATGTGCACACTTAACACACACTTCCTCCATAGCAGGTGAGACCAAGATAAAGGGAACTAGGATTGAGGGACAACCAGTGCATGTCACTATGGAGCTGGTCTAACTGTGTGTCACAACCCTGCTGTAGCTGTCCAGTTCTGATTGGAGAATCCCAGGGAGAGTAAAGAAGCAAGTACACAGCTGAGCATAGTGGTAAACTTCTAAATCCAACACTGGGGAGACAGAGACAGGAGAATTGAGGCAGGGAAGAGACATAGAGAACACCAAATGATATTTATGTTTTAGGTTCTTTTGTGATTTACTTTTATTTCTATGAGTATTTGGCCTGCATGAATGTAAATGCAGTACATGTGTACAATGCCTGCAGTGGCCGTAAATGGGTGTCAGGTCTCATGGAACTGGTGGTGGTTAGCTGTCATGTTGGTGCTGGGAACTGAGCCCAGGTCCTTGGGAGAGCGGCTACTGCTCTTAAGCACTCAACCATCTCTCCAGTACTGCCAAGGGATATTTTCAAAGGAAAGTTAGTAATATGATCAAAAATCAACTGGAATAGATCTCAAAGGTAGAGTGTTCACAGCGCATGCCCAGTGGTCTCAGCATCTTCCCCTGTACCTCAGAAATAATGATCTTGTGGCAAATGCAGCCAGGCGAGGAGGTCAGCACCACCAGGGTTTCCCTCAGTAGCTGGGCTTCGTCCTTTCTGTTGTCAGAATCTCATTACAATTCAAATTTGATTGCCAAAAGTTCCAAATGCACACGCATGGATACACTCACACACATGTAGGCAGAGCACTCGTACACATAAAAGTGAATAATAAAGGAAAATGAACTGGAGAATGGCTCAGCAGTTAAGAGCACTGCTGCTCTTGCAGAAGGCATGGGTTCAATTTCCAGCACCCACGTGGAGGCTAACAACAGTCCACAACTCCAGTTCCAAGGGATCTGATGCCCTCTTCTGATCTATATGGATGTGCATGACAGGGGTGCACTTTCATACATGCAGGCAATACACTCATACACATAAACAAGTAAAATAAAAATAATGAAAGAAATCATGGATAAGGAAAAATTCTGGCAATATTCATTCAACTGTTTCTCTTTTCTATCACCTACAGCTGATTGCTGCTTTTGGTTAGTAACAGCGTCAGATACTTGAGGATACAGAGTGAGTAGTGTGGAGGAAATCTGAGCATCTCATGAGCTTGGAAAGTCATTACTGGGAGGACAGAATAACTGAAAGAAGAACAGAACTGAAAGAATCAGAGAGGGAGTCGGAGGTTGCAGGAGAAGGACTTGCTGCTTGACTTGGCTCTCCAAGGTCTGGGTGCAGTGCTGGTAAGAAGAGACCCAGGTGAAGGGTCTGACCAGAAGAAATGGCAAGTGCTGATTTATTTATTTACCTGATACCAAACCCATGACCTCAGCCACTCCAGCTCCTAAGATCACCCAGGCAATCAGGATCTTCCTGAATGGTGTCAGGCTTTTGTGCTTCTCACCTCTGGGTGTCTGTGGCCACAGGCCTGCCAGGGCTGCTGACTCTTCTCTGAAATGCTGTCATGAGCATTATTCCCTGAATACCACACAAGGACAATTTTTTTGGTCTTTCTGAAACAGGGTCCCCCTGTAGCCACAGCTGGCCTGGAGCTCACTGTGTGAACCAGAGTGCCCTTGAACTCAAAGAAATCCCACTGCCTCTGCCTCCCAATGGCTGAGATCAAAGGCGTGCATCACCATACATTATGAAGATTTATTATTACTATTAAGTTGGACAATAGAAGAAGCTAAGGCAAACTCTTCACTTCTAACTGAACACACAGTCAACAGAGATGTTTGATAAACATCAGTTTCACAATACTGCAGAGCACACCAGTTACTGTTTCAGTACCACGGCCAGAATATTTTAAAACATCTACATTGTTTTTTAAAAAATCTACATTTTTTTTATTGTATGCATATGGGTATTTTGTATGCAAGAATGTAAGTGCATTTCATGTGTGCAGTGCCTGCAGAGGCCCAGAAGGGCATCTGAGCCCCTGGAACTGTAGTTACTGATGGTTGTTAGGTGCCACGTAGGTGCTGGGAACATGGTCCAGGTTCTCTGAAAGAGCAACAAGTTCTTTTAAACACTGAGCCATCTATCTCTCCAGACTCACCAAGTGATATTTTTTTAATTTTTTAAATTAATTTTATTTATTTCTGTATGTGTATGAATGTACTGTCTGCATGCAAGTCTGTGCACCCGTGTCTCACAATGCCGCGGAGGTCAGAAGCAGGCATTGGATTCCCCTGGAACTGGAGTTCTCCTGGAATTGGAGTTTCAGACGGTTCTCGGCCGCCATGTGGGTGCTGGGGATCGAAACTGGGTCCTCTGCAAGAGCAGTCGGTGCTCTTAACCGCTAGGCCATCTCTCCAACCCCCCAAGTGATATTTTTAAAGGATAGGTAATACTATTATTAAAGATCAACTGGGATATGGCTCAAAGGTTGAGTGCTTGTAGAGCACGCCCAAGGCCCTTGCTTCTTCCCCAGAACCTCAGAAATAATGATAGTGAGGTAAATGCAGCCCAGCCCCAGCATGGAGGGTACGTTCCACCCACAGTCTGTCAGAAAGAGAGCTTGATTATTTTTGTTGTCAGAATCTCATTACAATCAAACTATTAGATGAAAATGTGAATGCTAAAATGTTTTGCACATCTATGTTCATTGCAGCTCTCTTCACAATAGCCAAGAGCTGGAAGCAACCCAAATGTCCTTCAACTGAAAAGTGGATACAGAAAATGTGGCATATCTATCTACAAATGGAGTTCTATGTAGCAGTAAAAAAAAGATGACATCATGAACTTTGAAGGTAAATGGATAGAACTAGAAGCCTTTATGCTAATTGAAGTAACATAGTCCCAGAAAACCAAACAAAGTATGGTGTCCCTCATTTGTGGATCCTAGCACCAAATCCCTATTTGTAAGGCAAACTGAATAATTCTCTCTCTCTCTCTCTCTCTCTCTCTCTCTCTCTCTCTCTCTCTCTCTCTCTAATACCTGATGTTACTCATCAACTTGCTATGTAATAGAAATGTGAAGTGATAAGTTTTCTTTACCTGCATACAACACTACTGCCAAATTGTTAATCCATAAATATGTTTTGGAATTAACCTATAGTTTATTTTCAGATGTCATAATTTTGGTATATGTGTGGCATGTATATATGCATAAATTGAAGGGATACAAATTAGAAGGAATAACAACAACATAAAAAGACTGGGACAAAGAAACAACTGAAACAGTAAACTTCTGTCCAAAACAGTAAACTTCTGCATTGAAAAAATTTGTGGGTTTTTTTGTTGTTGTATTTTTGAGACAGGGTCTCCCTTTAGTCCCAGCTGGCCTGGAGTTCTCTACGTAGGCCAGGCTGGCCTTGAAGTCACAGAGATCTTCCTGCCTCTGTCTCCTGAGTGCTGGAATTAAAGGCATGGGCCACCACACCCGGCTGTATTGAAAAATTTTAAGAAGACTGAGAAAAAGATGCAAGACATGTATGTCAGAATGCATGAACTCTGGCAGGGAGGGGGACAAGGAAGGGGTATAAACCTGATTAAGAAATGTATACGTAACCTGGCAAGGGAGATACCATGATCAAGAAATGTATGAGCTGGACATGGTGGCACATGCCTTTAATCCCAGCACTTGGGAGGTAGAGGCTGGTGGATCTCTGTGAGTTCAAGGCCAGCCTGGTTATGGAGTGAGTTCCAGGACAGCTGTGGGCTACAGGGAGACCCTGTCTCAAAAACTCCAAAAACTATTTTATGAAAAGCACAAAACGTCAATTTTTAAAAAGTTCCAAATGAGCCAGGTGGTGGTTGATGTCTTTTATCCCAGAACTCTGGAGGGAGTGGTAGGCAGATCCTTGTGACTCTGAGGCTAGCCTGATCTACATAGAGAGTTCCAGGCCAGCGGGAGCTACAGGTAGACCCTATCTCCAAAAGAAGAAAAAAAGGTTTCGATGGGGCCACAGAGATTACTCAGTGGTTATGAGCACTGGCTGCCCTTGGAGAGGACCAGGGTTCAATTCCCAGCACCCATGTAGTGGCTAACAGCTGTCTATAACTCCAGTTCCATTGGAATCTGACATCCTCTTCTGACCTCTGTGAACATCACAGGACACAGGTGTACTTACATACAAATACATTTGGAAAATTAAAATAAATATAATGAAAATTTTTTGTGGTTTCAAATGCAGAAGAATTTCAATTTTGTAAATTTAGATATGTAAAGTTTATATCTGAGTGGTGGGATTGAAACTTATTTTATTTTTTCTATGCATATGTACTGTCTGCATGTAGGTTGGTGCACCTGTGTCATGCAATGCCGTAGAGGTCAGAAGAGGGTGTTGGATTCCCCTGGAACTGGAGTTAAAGATGGTTCTCAGCTGGTATGTGGGTGCTGGGGATCAAACCTGGATCCTCTGCAAGAGCAGTTGGTGCTCTTAACCACTAGGCCATCTCTCTAGAGTGGATTGAAACATTTAAGTGAGGTCTTTTGTTTTGTTTCTTCCAAAATTTTCTAAAACAACATGTTTGTTTCATCATTGATGCCCAAGTGTGGGTTGGCAAGATGGCTCCACAGGTCAAAGGACCTGCCACTGAAGTTTGGTGTCGAGTTTGATCCCTGGGAGCCATGGTGGAAGGAAAAAAAAAAACAGCCTGATAACAGTTGTTCTCTAACCTCTGCATACACACAAACACACACACAGTGAGAGAGAGAGAGAGAGAGAGAGAGAGAGAGAGAGAGAGATACACAAATATACGCATACATCATATGCATACAATAATACTTTAGTTTTATTAATTTATTGATCTATTTATTGTGTGTGTGCTTGTGTGTGTCTTTGTGTTGGTGTGTGTCCCATATTGTGCCTGGTGGTCAGAGGAAAACTTACAGGAGTCAGTTTGTTGGGAACAGTTCAGAAAGAGTTAATCAGAAGGAAGAAGTTAATTGGAAAATTGAGTTAGCTAAAGCAAGCCTGGTTCCCATGACTACCTTTGCTCCATACCTTAACCACAAGAATGCATTCTACTCCTGAGTTCCCAGTTCCCAAAGCTGTTTCAGGTCAAGATGAACTTTCCCAGTCCTGGGGGTGGGGGTACATCCACTCCCCAAGGGGTTACATGCTGCTAAACACAACCAATCAGTTTAAAGGTCACCACTGCTTGCTTTGTGTTTCCATAGCCTTGCAATTGTGTTTCTATAACACCATAAAATTCCTCTAGTTTGTGGTTTTTGTCTTTAAAAGCTCTCTGCAGCAGACAGTCAAGGTCTCACCCTTCCTTCATGGAGTGGTTGCGTCCCTAGTGTGCCAACAATTTGCCATTGCCCCCCCACCCCAGTGCACTAGTTTTCTCAATTGGTTTCTGGTGCACCCGCAAATTAAATAAATTTTGTTTCAAAGATTGAATCCTGGGCTTGAGAGGTTTTCTGTGCATTTTTCAAACCTGACAAGTTCCGTCCTGGCAAAATGGGGGTTTCAGGAATTTAATTAAGGTCATCTGGCTTGGTGAAAGGAGTTTTTACCTCCTGAGACATTTTACCAGCCATGTAGGGTTTTTGTTTTTTGGTTTTTTGTGTTGTTGTTATTGTTGTTTGTCTTTTTGAGACCGGGTCTCCCTGCAGCTCCAGCTGTCCTGGAACTCACTTTGTAGACCAGGCTGGCCGTGAACTCACAGAGATCCACCTGCCTCTGCCTCCCAAATGCTGGGATTAAAGGCATATGCCACCATGCCCAGCCAGCCACGTGTTTTTAAAAATTATACTCAAATGTGTGGGCATGCCCATACTAGAAAAGGTTATTGAAGAAATTTTAATGCATAGGTAAAATCTTACACAGATAATACTAAACCAAACATAGAGTAGCAGTGTTTATGAAAAGAGGGATTAAGAATAACAATACAGGCCAGGCGTGGTGGCACACACCTTTAATCCTAGCACTTGGGAGGCAGAGGCAGGCAGATGTCTGTGAGTCCAAGGCCAGCCTGGTCTACAGAGTGAGTTTCAGGACAGCTGGGAGTAAAGGGAGACCCTGTCTCAAAAAGACCAAAAATAAAAAAAGAATAACAATACAATAGGAGCTTTTTCCTTATTTTTTTTTATTTAGAGGCTTTTAAAAAATATTTTTGTTGAAGTTTTTTTGCATTTCTTACATTTCTTAGTCCAATTTAGATTCATTCCCTTTTCCATGACCCCTACCACACCCAAAGTCCTGCATTCTGCCTTACATGTCTTGCATCTCTTTCTCAGTCTTTTTAATTTTTTTCTATGCAGAGGATTACTGTTTTAGGCAGAAATTTACTATTTTGGTCAGTTNCTTTCTTTCTTTCTTTCTTTCTTTCTTTCTTTCTTTCTTTCTTTCTTTCTTTCTTTCTCTCTCTCTCTTTTTCTTTCTTTCTTTCTTTCTTTCTTTCTTTCATTTCTTTCTTTTGAGTAATGAGAAAGGTCACTAATATGGGTGGTAAAATGTGACAGGGTCTACTTTACATTTTTATGGTATCATTGTGTTCATCTTTTTTCTGTATCTTTAATATAATATAGAAACCAAGTTTCTATAATATAGAAAATAAGATTAATTATGTCACATTGCTGGAGGTTTAGCTTGACTCTGGTGAAAGCCTCAAGGCAAGTGTAGTCACAGATGTAGGAGGGCATGTGAGATGGAGATCCTCTCTTAACAAGAAAACAGGCCAAAGAAGGGAGTCAGGCTTACTAGTGTCATTTTTAAACTAACAACTCTCTCAAGAGAACTATCCTGAAGTCCCATGAGAGCTACCTAATCATTTCCTAGAACAACACTCTTTGTACTTCAGCCCTGCACCTAAAAGTTCTACTTCCTCTTAACTCAGCCACATTGAAGACCAAACTTTCAACGAATCAACTCATGGAACACAGAATTCACAGGTCAGCTACCCTGGGTTGTGAAGGAGTGAACAAGTGACCAGGTTTCACAGAAATGGAACGTGAGGACTGACACACGTAAAGTTGTTCGATGATCTCTATACACATGCCATGCTACCTGTGCACTTTCATTCCTACACACTTTTCTCTGTCTCTCTGGTCTCTGTATCTATATCTCTCTGTCTTTCTTACACACACACACACACACACACTCACATACAGGGAAAGAGAGAAAGAGAGAGACGGAGAGAGATGGAGAGAGTGAGAGAGAGCGAGAGAGAGAGAGAGAGAGAGAGAGAGAGAGAGAGAGAGAGAAAGAGAATGATCTGAAGACAAACCATATCCAAACCATAGCAGTCACTTGATTCATACTTGAGATAATGTGGCAACAGGAATAGACATAATGGGGTAAATGGAGAAATCTAGGGTGAGATGACAATGAATCATTGAATGCTGGCTGTGATGGCAAGGACAGTCAGAGAAGGTCTGTCCATACTCTGACAACACCATGTTTTTTCTTGAGTAACAATGGTATTTTTTTTTTTTGAGAAAGGGTCTCCCTGTAGCCCCAGCTGTCCTGGAACTCACTCTGTAGACCAGGCTGGCTTTGAACTCACAAAGATCTGCCTGCCTCTGCTTCCCAAGTGCTAGGATTAAAGGTGTGCACCACCATGCCCGGCTACAATGGTATTTCTATTTAGGATTCTCTATGGTGAATTTACTCACCTGAGGAAAAAGGGATTANTAAGTGTCCAGACTATATTGCTGTAGTTTCACCATTCACCCCAATCCCAGCCCTTACATTCTACCCCACCCCCTCTTTGGCATGATTGTTCCCTAGGCTCAGAAAATGGGCACAGGTGGATGAGAAGCAAAACAGTCTACTTTCTCTGGAGCTGTTGTTTTGGACTCTGGTCAATTCTGGCTGTTTCCTTTCATGGGCTACTTTCAATCCTACTAATGAAGCACAAGCAATTAGATATATAGGTATTTAAACAGAAGTAATTGTTATGGTAGGTTACTTTGGTATAGTAGGCAAGCTTTTAAACCCAGATGCCCTTCTGTGGAAATCCATCCACCGAGGTCTAGCCAGCACATCTAGAAATCTCTAGGGTGCAGTACTATCCCTCACCCAGCCTCCAATGGTTCCTAGTCCAGGGCCAGCCCACCACCCACTTCTCTGTCAAACATGAAAACACACAATCTCTAAAACCACCTGTGTCTCTACATTAGTTGTCAGTTTCCCCTCCGAGTCAGACTTATCCAACTCCTTAGTGGCTCGAAAAACACAAGAAATCTCTGGTTAGTTCTTGGTATATCTCAAGTGACAAATGATTTCTGGAATCTGATCATGACTTCCTGTCTCTGGAATAAGTTACAATGGAAGTTCCTAAAAGAACTTCACCTCTGAATAAACAAGTGTTTTTGTCTCCACTGCTGTGACTTACCTGGTGAGGCCGGTGCTCTCCATTGCTGTCCACCTTGACCTCTCTGGCCAGGGCTTCCCTCAGGACTGTGATGCCCTTGAAACATTGGCAGGTCCTGAGAAGGTGAGGAGCAAATGTTGGGAGTCTTGATCTTCTGAGCAGGAAAGATGTCTGGGACAATTACAGAACAGGCATTTACAGGAGCCTTTTTGACCCACTGGGATCAGATTTCCTTAGAGCCTCATTAGTGACAAGAAGATAGTAATTCCCCATCTGTCTTTGACCCCTTTGGACCAATGAAACAATGAGGGCAGCAAACGTCATCAGAGTTTAGAGGCAACTCTTGGGTCAAAGTGGAAAGACATTAAGAATGAGTCCACATTGAGTGAATAGATTCCAGTAGACATCCTTTGTTATGTCAACCCTCATAACCTAGGTGATCTGGATCTTTGTCCACAGATAGGAATATTTAGTTTTTCTATCTCTTTGTTTTCAGACTTGGGATATTCCTATGCTTTTTTTTTTTTTTTTTTTTTTTT
>VZQC01010815.1:322123-347575 GCA_009823505.1 Rhizomys pruinosus | reverse complement strand
GCATCCCTTAGGTAAACTAACATGTCATCTGCAAAAAGGGATAGCTTGACTTCCTCTTTTCCAGTACTCCTCTAATTTCCTTTTCTTGTCTTATAGATGCAAAAATTCTCAACAAAATACTTGCAAACTGTATACAGGCACACATGAAAAAAAGATCATCTACCATGACCAAGTTGTATTCATACCAGAGATGCAGGGATGGTTCAACACACATAAAGCAATAAATGTTATAAAGCACATAAATGGACTGAAAGACGAAAACCACATAGTCATCTCAATCAATGTGGAAAAGGCCTTCAACAAAATTCAATATGCCTTCATGTTTAAAGTCGAGGGAATTGGACAGGAGAGTAAATTCCTCAACATAATCAAAGCCATATACAACAAACCCACAGCCAACATTATCCTAAATGGGGAAAAACTAGAAGCATTCCTCTTAAAGTCAGGAACCTGGCAAGGCTGCCCCCTATCCCCATTCCTTTCCAATATAGTGCTTGAAGTGCTCACAAGAGCAATAAGACAAGAATTTTCACTTTTCAATGAACAAATGTTCATTGAACTTCTGTAACCTTACCTGGGGAGGTGGGAGATATCCATTGCTGTCCACTTTGAACTAACTGGCGAGGGCCTCTCTTTATTTGCAAGGATTGTGAAGTCTTCGAAACATTACCAGCTCCTAAGTGAGGAACAGGTGTTTCGGGTCTTGATTTTCTGAGTAGGAAAGCTGTGTGGGATTCCCACAGGGCAGGCATCCACAGGAGCCTCTTTGGCCACTCGGACCAGATTTCCTTACAACCTCATTAGATACAAGAAGAAAACAAGTCCCCATTTACATCATTGGCCCCTTTTGACCAAACAATGAGAGCAACAAACAGCATCAGTCTTGGGGTGTGATTCTTGGTCAAAATGCAAAGATGTAGGACTGTGTCCACAGTGATTAGATTCCAGAAGGCTTCCTTTGGAATATCAACTTTCATTATCATGGGAGTCTGGGCCTACACCCACAGATTTGAGATTCTCTTTGGTTTTTACCTTTTTTATTTTCAGGCCTGAGACTATTCCTGTTTTTTTATTTTATTAATTAATTAATTTATTTATTTATGTGTATGAATGTACTGTCTGCGTGTAGGTCTGTGCACCCATGTTGTGCAATTCTGTGGAGGTCAGAAGAGGGTGTCAGATTCCCCTGGAACTGGAGTTCTCTTGGAATTGGAGTTACAGATGGTTCTCAGCTGCCATGTGGGTGCTAGGGATCGAACCCAGATCCTCTCTAAGAACAGTTGGTGGTTTTAACTGCTAGGCCATCTCTCCAGCCTCTATTCCTGCTTTTTATGATATCTCCTTCCTATGTGATCATCTTGAGTGACTATAAAGCACACCACACCATCTGCTGACTCTCCTCTTAAATGTTGTCATGAACACTAGTTCCTGAATATCACCTGAGAGACTCAAAACTAATTTTGTGAGCCTTTATTATAACTATTAAATTTGAATAGGAGAGAAACTAAGGCAAATTCCCATCTCTGATTGAACACACAATCTCTAGAGATGTTTTTTATGATTCACTGTCACCCGTAATGAATCTGATACCCGTAATGGCATCAGATTAGGAACAGTATATTGTAAAACAAAAAAAGGAGGAGGAGGAAGAGGTGGAAGAGGAGGAGAAAAGAAGAAAAAAGAAAAAGAAAATCTATATGGTTGCAGTATCCAAATACATATGTAGCACATATCTTCCAAAGGGAACACTTGAAAATAACAACTTGATTTGAACATAAAGTAATTCCAAAGTTAATACTTATAAAAAAAAACTGAATACCTGCCACATAGTTCAGTAGCAAACTATGCTTATCAGCATACGCAATGTACTGGGTACAATAATCAGGCACAAAAACTACAAAGTCCATTAATTGATAGATTCACCAGGAACCTGTGAAGGAGAATCCACTAATATAAAAGAAACAACTGAATTTTAAGGTTCCAAGGAACTCATACCTTATACTTTTTTCCAGAACATAATGGAGCATTTCCTAAATCATACTCAATTAGGGAAAATTGTTGCCTGGTAAAAAGAATCCAATTCAGGTGATAGGTGTATGTATGTAAGTATATATTTACATATATATAACTATATATACATATATGTATGTATATTGAAGCAATACAAGTTAGAGAGAACAATAAAAAACCTGGAGGAAAAAACTCTGGAAAGACTCAGAAAAAGATGCAAGACATGTATGGCAGAGTGCAGGGACTCAGGTGGGGTGGGGAACATGGAAAGGGAGGTGACTCTAAATTTGATTGAGAAAGGATGTGTGATTTATGAAAAAACTTTAATAACATAATAAATTAATTAATTAAATGACAAAAGTACTGAAAAAAAAAGAATCAGTCTAGATGCAAACAGACAGAAGAGGTGCTTCTGTGGAAACCCTTTCTACAGAGCGCTCTGTAGGCCTCTGTTCCTCAAGCTGTAGATGAAAGGTTTCAGCATGGGGGTCACCACTGTGTACAGCACAACAGCTGCCATGTCCTTCCCAGCAGAGTGAGAGGATGAGGGGTTTAAATAGACAGCACTGATGGTGCCATAGAAGAGGGAGACCCAGCCAGGTGGGAGCCACAGGTGGAGAAGGCTTTCCATCTTCCCCTTGGGGATGGGACTCTCAGGACAGCACAGGTGATGTGTATGTAGGAGGTCAGGATGCAGACAAATGGGATGAACAGGATTAGGGACCTCTCTGTGAGAATCATCTCAGTGAGGTGTGTGTCTGAGCAGGAGAGTTTCAAAAGAAGGGCTGCATCACAGAAGAAGTGGGGGATGACATTGTCTGCACAGAATGCAAGTCAAGCCATCAGCAGAGTGTGCAGCAGAGCATGAATACTGACCACCACCCAGGATCCAGCCACCAGGAGGGCACAGAGCTGATGTGCCATCTTTGTTATGCAGTGGCCACAAAGTGATCATAGGTCATCCCAATCAGGAGGAAATTGTCCATGTCAACGAAGGCACTGAGAAAACACATCTGTGTGAGATGCCCAGAGAAGGAGATGGCCTCACTCCCGAGTATGTGATTTGCCAGCATCTTGGGGACAGTGGTGGAGGAGAAGCAGACATCCACAAAGGACAGGTTGCAGAGGAAGAAGTACATGGAGGTGTGCAGGTGGGAGTCAGTGCCGATGGCCAGGAAGATGTGCAGGTTTCCCATGATGGTGGCCAGGTACATGACGAGGAAGAGCAGGAAGAGGGGCTGCTTCTGCTGGGGCTGCCTGGAGATTCCCATGAGGAAGAACTCGGAGACAAGAGACTGGTTCATTTTCTCGTGGTCTGAGCCCCAGTGAATAGAAGACAGAGAATTCAAAACCTAGAGGGGGATGGTCAGGATGTTACAGGACTCTAGGCAGGACCACATTTACATATCAGTTCATAGAATTGCTAACATAAGATGTTCACACCCCACCCATACATCCACTTTTTCATACTTGGCTTAGATGCTTTTCCTACATGAATCCCCGAGTCCTATTTTTCATAATGAACATGAAAACACAGTCTCTAAATCTGGCTCTGTCTCTACTTAGGTTGCTCTGGTTTCCCTCCACCTCGAAGTTATCCAACTCCATAGTGGCTCAGAAACATATAAGAAATTGCTGGGGCTGGAGAGATGGCCTAGCGTTTAAGAGTGCCGACTGCTCTTGCAGAGGACCCGGGTTTGATACCCACCACCCACATGGCAGCTGAGAACCGTCTTTAACTCCAGTTCCAGGAGAATCCGACACCCTCTTCTGACCTCTGTAGCATTGCACAACATGGGTGCACAGACCTACATGCATACAGTACATTCATACACATACAAAATAAATAAAATTAAAAAAAGAGAAATTGCTAGTTATTACTGAGTTTATATCAGTAACAACAAATAAGTTCTGGACTCCGATCATGACTTCTTGTTCCTATTCCTCTGGAATAAGTTACAATGGAAGTTCCTAAAAGAACTTCATCTCTGAATAAACAAATATTTGTGTTTGCACTGTGTAACCCCACCTGTGGAGGAGGCTGGTACTGTACATTGTTGTCCACCTTGACATAACTGGCCAGGGCTTCCCTCAGGAGTGTGATGTCCTTGTGACATTGGCAAGTCCTGAGCAGATAAGGAGCAAGTATTTGGTGTCTTGATCTTCTGAGCAGGAAAAATGTGGGGTACAGTCACAGAACAGGCATATACAGGAGTCTCTTTGGCCACTGGGACCGATTTCCTTAGAGTCTCATTAGTGATAAGAAGATAGCAATCCCCCATCTACATCTTTGGCCCCTTTGGGCCAAACAACAACAATGAACATCATCAGAGTGTCAAAATGTTAGGAATGGGTCCACATTAATTGAAATAGATCCCAGTAGACATCCATTGCTATATCAACCCTCATAACCTTGGTGATCTGGGTCTTTGTTCAGAAATAACAACATTTAGTTTTTCTCTCTTTTTGTTTCAGTCTTGGAAGTATTCCTGTATTTTCTATAATCTTTACTTTCATGTTTTTATCTGGGTCTTTGTTCAGAAATAGCAACATTTAGTTTTTCTCTCTTTTTGTTTCAGTCTTGGAAGTATTCCTGTATTTTCTATAATCTTTACTTTCATGTTTCTAATCATCTTCAGAGCTGATTAATGATGCTTTATTTTCTCTCATTTGTAGCTAGGAATATTAAGGGAACAATATTAAGATGTAATAACAAGATACTATAGAGTCTGCAGTTTTCTCTGCAATATTGTAAATTCTAGGCTTTTGTGGTGGATTTCATTTGGGGCCTCTCTCCAACTCACTGTTTATTGTTTTCTTGGAATGGAACCTTTACATTACCTTGAGTAGTGAGGCACTGGGAACCATGTTTATATCACACACACACACACACACACACACACACACACAAATACAGTAGTAATATTTTTAAAATTATTAATTTATTGATCTATTGTTTTAACTCATGCATCCTTGTGTGTGTATTCCACAGTGTGCCTGGATTTCAGAGGACAACTTTCAGGAGTCAGTTCTCTGGAACAATGGGGGTTTCAGGAATTTAACTCAGGTCAACAGACTTCATAAAATGAGCTTTTACCAGATGAGATATTTCAGAAAGGCACAAGTAAATTGGCTGGCTGGTTGAATCTCGTGTAACAACCAATGACTTCAAGGCTTTTCCCATGACATCCTGTCTGGAAGAAGTTGCAAAGGAATTTCTAAAAGAATTTTCACTTTTCTCTTTTTTTTCACAAGTGGCAGATTCTTTTTCAAAATATTTTTATTGAAGTTTTGTGCATTTCCTACATCACTTCTCAGTTCAATTTAGACTCATTCCTCTTTCCATGCTCCCCACCCCAGTTCATGCATTCTGCCATATGTGTCTTGTATCTTTTTCTGTGCCTTTTAAAGTTTGTCTATGTGGAGGATTATTGTTTTGGGGAGAAGTTTACTGTTTCAATCAGTTTGTTTGTTTGTTTGTTTGTTTGTTGGTTGGTTGGTTGGTTGGTCTTTTTGAGACAGAGTCTCCCTGTAGCCTCAGCTGTCCTGGAACTCACTATGTAGACCAGGCTGGCCTTGAACTCACAGAGATGTGCCTGCCTCTACCTACTGAGTGCTATGATTAAAGGCATGTGCCACCATACCCACCTTTAAGATGGTTCTTAGCCACCATGTGGATGATGGGAATTGTACCCAGGTTCTCTGGAAGAGCAGTCGGTGCTCTTAACCACTGAGCCATCTCTCCAGCCCCAAGGTCACCTGTCTTTACTGCTGCATAGAAAACCATTGTGTAGATGTACCACATTCTCTCTATTCACTTCTCAGTTTGGGGCACTTGGGTTGGTTCCAGCTCTTTCCTATTGTGAAGAGAGCTGCAATAAACATGATGTGCATATATCTGGTAGGATGACTCTTGTGGGTATATACCCAGGAGTGGTATGGCTGGGTCAGGTTATAGGCTCATTTTGAGTCTTTTAAGGGTTCTCCATGCTGCTTTCCATAGTGGTTGTATGAGTTTGCCTTCCCACCAACAGTGGATGAGTGCTCCCCTTTCCCCACGTCCTCTCCAGCATTTGGTATCCTTTGTTTTCTTGATCCTAGCCAGCCTTATTGGAGTAAGATGATATCTTAAAGTGGTTTGAATTTGCATTTCCTTGATTAGTGATGTTGCACACTTCTTAAGATGTTTCTCAGCCACCATTACCTCCTCACTTGTGAAGTCTCTGTTCAGATCTTTACTCCATTTTTTTTGGCCTTTTTGAGATGGGGTCTTCCTTTAGTCCCAGCTGGCCTGGAGCTCACTATGTAGAGCAGGCTGGCCTTGAACTCCCAGACATCTGCCTGCCTCTGCCTCCCCAGTGCTGGGATTAAAGGCTTGCACCACCATGCCTGGCTTACTCCATCTTTTGAGTGAGTCATTTGTTTTCTTCTTTGTTTTTTAGAAGTTTATATATTCTGGATGTTAACGCTCTGTCAGACGTATCATTGGTGAAGATTTCTTCCCACACTGTGGGTTTTCTCTTCACTTCATTGATTGATTCTTTGGCTGTACAGAAGCTCTTGAGTTTAATGAGGTCCCACTTGTCAATTCTTGACCTTATTTTCTGCGCAACTGCTGTCTGATTTAGAAAGTCTTTTTCCTATGTCTTGTAGGCTGCTGCCAACTTTTTCTTCAATCACCTTCAGAGTTTTCACGTTGAAGTCTTTGATCTATTTGGAGTTGATTTTTGTACAGGGTGAGAGGTAGGGGTTTAGTTTAATTTTATTCTTCTACAGGTGGTGATCCAGTTTTACCAGCACCATTGCTAAAGATGCTGTCTTTCCTCCATTGAGTCTTCTTGGCCCCTTTGTCAAATATGATGTAGCTGAAATTGAATGTGCTCAGGTTCAGATCCTCAATTTTGCTCCATTGATCTACAGGTCTGTTTTTGTGCCAATGCCAGGATGGTTTTATTACCAGAGCCCTGTAATATAGTTTGAAGTCTGGCATGGTAATCCCCCCTGTATTGCTCTTTTGCTCAGGGTTACTTTGGCTATCTGGGGTCTTTGTTTTTCCATATGAACTTTAGGATTTTTTTTTCTGTGAAGAAGCTCATGGGGATTTGATTTGGGATTGTACTGAATCTGTATATTACTTTGGGCAGGATGGTCATTTTTACTATATTCATTCTTCCAGTCTATGAGCATGGGAGGTCCTTCTATCTTCTGGTATCTTCCTGAATCTCCTTCTTGAGGGATTTAAATTTTTCATTGTAGAGATTTTTAGTGTCTTTGGTCAGGTTTGTTCCTGGATATTTTGTGGGGAGGGGGAGGCTATTGTGAGTGGAAATTTTCCTTGTATTCCTTCTTCAATTGCTTGTTATTGGCATAAAGAAAGGCTACTGGTTTTTCTAGGTTAATTTTGTATCCCGCCACTTTACTAAACTTGTTGATGGTTTCTAGGAGTTTTCTGGTGGAGTTTTTAGCATCCCTTAGGTAAACTAACATGTCATCTGCAAAAAGGGATAGCTTGACTTCCTCTTTTCCAGTACTCCTCTAATTTCCTTTTCTTGTCTTATAGATGCAAAAATTCTCAACAAAATACTTGCAAACTGTATACAGGCACACATGAAAAAAAGATCATCTACCATGACCAAGTTGTATTCATACCAGAGATGCAGGGATGGTTCAACACACATAAAGCAATAAATGTTATAAAGCACATAAATGGACTGAAAGACGAAAACCACATAGTCATCTCAATCAATGTGGAAAAGGCCTTCAACAAAATTCAATATGCCTTCATGTTTAAAGTCGAGGGAATTGGACAGGAGAGTAAATTCCTCAACATAATCAAAGCCATATACAACAAACCCACAGCCAACATTATCCTAAATGGGGAAAAACTAGAAGCATTCCTCTTAAAGTCAGGAACCTGGCAAGGCTGCCCCCTATCCCCATTCCTTTCCAATATAGTGCTTGAAGTGCTCACAAGAGCAATAAGACAAGAATTTTCACTTTTCAATGAACAAATGTTCATTGAACTTCTGTAACCTTACCTGGGGAGGTGGGGGATATCCATTGCTGTCCACTTTGAACTAACTGGCGAGGGCCTCTCTTTATTTGCAAGGATTGTGAAGTCTTGGAAACATTACCAGCTCCTAAGTGAGGAACCGGTGTTTCGGGTCTTGGTTTTCTGAGTAGGAAAGCTGTGTGGTATTCCCACAGGGCAGGCATCCACAGGAGCCTCTTTGGCCACTGGGCCCAGATTTCCTTACAATCTCATTAGATACAAGAAGAAAACAAGTCCCCATTTACATCATTGGCCCCTTTTGACCAAACAATGAGAGCCACAAACAGCATCAGTCTTGGGGTGTGATTCTTGGTCAAAATGCAAAGATGCTAGGAATGTGTCCACAGTGATTGGATTCCAGAAGTCTTCCTTTGGAATATCAACTTTCATTATCGTGGGAGTCTCGGCCTGCACCCACAGATTTGAGATTCTCTTTGGTTTTTACCTTTTTTATTTTCAGACCTGAGATTATTCCCATTTTATTTATTTATTTATTTATTTATTTATTTATTTATTTATTTATTTATTTATATGAATGTACTGTCTGCGTGTAGGTCTGTGCACCTGTGTTGTGCAATGCCACGGAGGTCAGAAGAAGGTGTCAGATTCCCCTGGAACTGGAGTTCTCCTGGAATTGGAGTTACAGATGGTCCTCAGCTGCCATGTGGGTGCTGGGGATCGAACCCGGGTCCTCTCCAAGAGCAGTTGGTGGTCTTAACTGCTAGGCCATCTCTCCAGCCCCTATTCCTGCTTTTTATGATATCTCCTTCCTCTGTGGTCATCTTGAGTGGCTATGAAGCACGCCACACCATCTGCTGACTCTCCTCTTAAATGCTGTCATGAGCACTAGTTCCTGAATATCACCTGAGAGACTCAAAACTAATGTTGTGAGCCTTTATTATAACTACTAAATTTGAATAGGAGCGAAACTAAGGCAAATCCCCACCACTGACTGAATCTCTAGAGGTTTTTTTATGATTCACTGTCATCCCTAATGCAGAGCACCTGAGTTATGGTATCAGATTAGGGACAGTATTTTGTTAAAAAAAAAAAAAAACAAGGAAGAGGAGGAGGAGAAAAGAAGAAAAAAGAAAATATATATGGTTGCAGTATTCAAATATGTAGCACATATCTTCCAATGGGAACACTTGAAAATAACAACTTGATTTGAACATAAAATAATTCCAAAGTTAATACTTATAAAGAAAAACTGAATACCTGCCACATAGTTCAGTGGCAAAGTATGCTTATCAGCATATGAAATGTACTGGGTACAATATTCAGAGGCACAGAAACTACAAAGTCCATTAACTGATAGATTCACCAGGAACCTGTGAAGGAGAATCCACTAATACAAAAGAAACAACTGAATTTTAAGGTTCCAAGGAACTCATACCTTATACTTTTTTCCAGAACATAATGGAGCATTTCCTAAATCATACTCAATTAGGGAAAATTATTGCCTGGTAAAAAGAATCCAATTCAGGTGATGTGTATGTATGTGTATGTGTATGTGTATGTATGTAAGTATATATTTATATACATATATAACTATGTATATATATTGAATCAATACAAGTTAGAGAGAACAAAAAAACTGGAGAAAAAACTCTGGAAAGACTCAGAAAAAGATGCAAGACATATATGGCAGAATGCAGGGACTCAGGTGGGGTGGGGGGCATGGAAAGGGAAGCGACTCTAAATTTGATTGAGAAAGGATATGTGATTTATGGAAAAAGTTTAATAACATAAATAATTAAATAATAAATTAATGAAAAAAGTAGTGAAAAAAAAAGAATCAGTCTAGATGCTAACAGACAGAAGATGTGCTTCTGTGGAAACCCTTTCCACAGAGCGCTCTGTAGGCCCCTGTTCCTCAAGCTGTAGATGAAAGGGTTCAGCATGGGGGTCACCATTGTGTACAGCACAGCAGCTGCCATGTCCTTCCCAGCAGAGTGAGAGGATGAGGGGTTGAAATAGACAGCACTGATGGTGCCATAGAAGAGGGAGACCACAGCCAGGTGGGAGCCACAGGTGGAGAAGGCTTTCCATCTTCCCCTTGGGGATGGGACTCTCAGGACAGCACAGGTGATGTGGATGTAGGAGGCCAGGATGCAGACAAATGGGATGAACAGGATCAGGGACCCAACCATGACAATCATCATCTCACTGAGGCGTGTGTCTGAGCAGGAGAGTTTCAGAAGAGGCGCCGCATCACAGAAGAAATGGGAGATGACATTGTCTGCACAGAATGCAAGTCAAGCCATCAGCAGAGTGTGCAGCAGAGGATGGACACTGACTACCACCCAAGTTCCAGCCACCAGCAGGGCACAGAGCTGATGTGCCATCTTTGTTATGCAGTGGCCACAAAGTGATCATAGGTCATCCCAATCAGGAGGATTTTGTCCATGTCAATGAAGGCACTGAGAAAACACATCTGCGTGAGATGCCCAAAAAAGGAGATGGCCTCACTCCCGAGTACATGATTTGCCAGCACCTTGGAGACAGTGGTGGAGGAGAAGCAGGCGTCCACAAAGGACAGGTTGCAGAGGAAGAAGTACATGGGGGTGTGCAGGCGGGAGTCAGTGCCAATGGCCAGGATGATGAGTAGGTTTCCCAGGATGGTGGCCAGGTACATGACGAGGAAGAGCAGGAAGAGGGGCTGCTGCTGCTGGGGCTGCCTGGAGAGTCCCAGGAGGAGGAACTCGGAGATAAGAGACTGGTTCATTTTTCTCATGGTCTGAACCCCAATGAACAGAAGACAGTGAATTCAAAACCTAGAAGGATTGGTCAAGATGTGATGGGGCTCTAGGCAGGACCAGGCTCACAATCAGTTCATAGAGCAGCTGACACAGGATGTGCACACTGCACTTGCATGTGTACTTTCCAATACTGAGCTTGGACACTTTGATACTTTTCCTATATGTATCCCTAAATCCTCATTTTTGGTCTTCTTTTTAAGATAGGATCTCCCACCGGGCGTGGTGGCACACGCCTTTAATCCTAGCACTGGGGAGGCAGAGGCAGGCAGATCTTTGTGAGTTCATGGCCAGCCTGGTCTACAGAGCGAGTTCCATGACAGCTGGGACTACAGGGAAACCCTGTCTCGAAAAGATTAAAAAAAAAAAAAAGAAAGGTAGGGTCTCCCTGTAGCCCCAGCTGTCCTTGAATCCACTATGTAGACCAGGCTGGCCTTGAACTCATGGAGATCCACCTGCTTCTGCCTCCAAAGTGCTGGGATTAAAGGTGCACATCACCACGCCAGCATTTTGGTTTTGTTTTGTTTTGTTTTCGGGAGGTTTTCTCTTTTTGGTTTTTTGTCTAAATCCTCATTTTTCAGTGAGCATAAAAACACACCGTCTCTAAGCCTAGCTGTGCCTCTATTTAGGTTGCTCAGTTCTCTTCCATCTCAGACTTATCCAACTCCTCAGTGACTCAGAAAGACACAAGAAACAAGTGACAACCAATGACTTCTGGACTCTGACCATGACTTCTTACGACTGGAAGAGTTTGAGAAGAAGTTCCTACAACAACTTCCCATCTGAATAAACAATCGTTTGTGTCTCCGCTGCTGCAACTTACCTGGTGAGGTTGGCGCTCTCCCTCAAAGAGCACCTTGACCTCTCTGACCAGGGCTTCACTCAGAACTGTGATGTCTTTGTAATATTGTCAGGTTATGAGCAGGTGAGGAGCAAGTATGTGGAGTCTTGGTCTTCTGAGCAGGAAGGTGTGGGGCACAGCCACAGAACAGGTGTTTACAGGAGCCTCATTGGACACTGGGACCAGATTTCCTTATAGCCTCAGTATCAACAAGAAGATAGTAACTCCCCAGCTACGTCTTTGCCTCCTTGGCCCAAAAAATAAGGTCAACCAACATCATCAGGGTTTAGGGTCAAAAGGTAAAGATGTTAGGAATGGGTCCACACTGATTGAATGGATCCCAGTAGACATCCTTTGCTATGTCAACCCTCATCATCTTGGTCATCTGGGTCTTTGTCCATGGATAAGAATATTTAGTTTTTCTACCTTTTTGTTTTCAGACTTGGGAGTATTCCTGTGTTTTGTGTAATTGTTGCTATCACGTGTCTGATCATCCTAAGCGGGGATTAATGATGCCATATTCTCTCTAATTTGCAGCTGGGAATATTAAGGGCTCCTTAGTAGGATGTGATAAGAAGCTATTAAGGAGTCAGTTCCAAGAGCAGTTTTCCTGTGATATTGCAAATTCCAGGCCTTTATGGTGGGCATCTTTAGCGACAGTCTCCAGCTCACAGTTTACCATTTTCTTTGAATTCCTTTATTCCACAAAATCTTGTAGTGAGGCACTGGGAAGACTTTTATATCAGAGAGAGAGAGAGAGAGAGAGAGAGAGAGAGAGAGAGAGAGAGAGAGAGAGAGAGAGATATCCTCCATAGCAGGTAGGAAGGACCAAGATACTTGGGTTGAGGCACGCTCCATCCATATTACTATGGAGATGGCCTAAATGTGTGACACAACCCTGTTGTAGCTGTCCCATTCTGATTAGAGAATCAAATGGGGTGGGGGACATGGAGGGGAGAGGAGAAGAGAGACAGAAAAGAGGGAATACCAAGCAAAATTTGCTTTGGAAATGTTTTGATTTATTTTAATGTTATGTACATAAGTATTTTTCCTGTAAGTGCAGTACATGTGCACAATGCATGCAGAGCCCACGAGAGGCATCAGATTCTCCGGAAGTGACGGTTGTTAGCTACCATGTGAGTGCTAGGAACTGATTCCAGGTTCTCTGAAAGAGCAGCTAGTGCTCTTAACCACTGAACCATCTCTCTAGTACCACCAAGTGATTGTAAAAGGCAAGTTAATGATAACATCAAAAATCAACTGGGATCCAGATCAAAGATCGAGTGTTTGCAGAGCATGCCCAAGGCCCTTGGCATCTTCTCTGGTACCTCTGAAATAACGAGTGTGGTAAAGCAGCCTAGCTTGGAGGGTCAGCACCACCAGGGTTTCCCTCAGTAGCAGGGCGTGGCCATTTCTGTTGTCAGAGTCTCATTACAGTCAAATTTTTATTCAATAAGCATTCTCAAGAGCTGTAAAGGAAGCAGGAGGTGAAGTTCCCAGGCAGAATGCTTATTTAGCAAGACCATAGACTTCATTAACCTCATGAAAGGAAAATATGGGATGTGGAGATGGCTCAGTGGTTTAGAGCACTGGCTGTTCTTGCAGAGGACCTGGTTTGACTCCTAGCACCAGAATGACAGTTGACAACCATCTTATTGGTTACAACATGTTACAACACCAATCCCAGGGGATCCGACGCCCTCCTCTGGTCTCCGTGGCCATTGCATGCATGGTGCACTGAAATACATGCAGGCAAAACGCTCATACACATAAAAGTTAGAAATCAAAGAAAAGGAGCTGGAGAAATGGCTGAATGGTTAGGAGCACTGCTGCTCCTGCAGAAGACACAGGTTCAATTTCTAGCACCCACTCTGAGGACAGCAGTCCATAACTCCAGTTTCAAGGGATCTGATGCTCTCTTTCTGACCTCCATGGGCACTGTATGATGTGGATGTCCTTATCTACATCCAAGCAATACACTCATTCACATAAAAATGTAAGAGAGGAGCTGGGGGCTGGAGAGATGGCCTAGCAGTTAAGAGCGCCAACTGCTCTTACAGAGGACCCGGGTTCGATGCCCAGCACCCACATGGCGGCCGAGAACCATCTGAAACTCCAGTTCCAGGGGAATCCGACACCCTCTTCTGACCTCCGCGGCATTGCACGACGTGGGTGCACAAACTTGCATGCAGACAGTACATTCATACACATACAGAAATAAATAAAATTAAAAAAAAAAGAGAGGGGCTGGAGAGATGGCCTAGCAGTTAAGAGCGCCATACACCTCTGTCTCGATCTCTCTCTCTCTCACACACACACAATAATAATATAATAAATTTTGGGGTCTTTTTGAAACACTGTCTCTCTGTAGCCCCAGCTGTCCTGCAACTCACTATGTAGACCAGGCTAGCCTCCAAATGACAGAGATCCTCCAGTCTCTGCCTCCCCAGTGCTGGGATGAAAGGTGTGCACCACCTGGCCTGGCAATAAGTTTTTAAAATCATATACGGGCTGGGTGTGGTGGCGCACGCCTTTAATCCTAGCCCTCAAGAGGCAGGGGCAGGTAGATCTCTGTGAGTTCAAGGCTAGCCTGGTCTACATAGTGAGGTCTAGGATAGCTGGGGCTACAGAGAGACCCCGTCTCAAAAGACCCCCCCCCAAATCATATACAGTTGAATATAGTGGGTTTTGTCTTTAATCTCAGCACTCAAAAGGCAGAGACTGGTGGATCTCTGTTAGAAACAGGCCAGTCTGGTCTACAGAGCATGTTTCAGGCCAGCTAGGGCTATAGGGAGATATTGTCTCAAAACACCATTAAAAATTATAATACAAAAGATAGATAACTTTGAAAAAAAGCTATAAAGAAGCTAAAGAGGCAAAGTGCTTGAAAAGCAAATGTATGCCCTGGGTTCCATCCCCAGCAAGAAAAAGAAATAAAAAACAGGGGCTGGAGATATGACTCAGTCCTTAAAACAATAGCTGCTTTTCCAGAGGACCAGGGTTTGGTTCCCACCACCCACATGCTGGTTTACAATAGTCTATAATCCCAGTTCCAGGGGATCCAATATCCTCTTCTGACTTCTGGGGGCACTGCATGCACGTGGTGCACTTACATAGATGTAGCCAAAATCCTCATATACACAAAATAAAGATAATTTTTTTTGTCTTTTCAAGACAGGGTCTCCCTGTAGCCCCAGCTGTGCTGGAACTCACTCTGTAGCCTTGAACTCACAAAGATCCGCCTGCCTCTGCCTCCCAAGTGATAGGATTAAAGGTGTGTGCCACCACGCCTGGCAAATAAGGATATATTTTTTAAATTTTATTTTTATTTATTCTTTATATGTATGAATGTACCGTCTGCATGCAGGTCTGTGCACCCGTGTCGTGCAATGCTGCAGAGGTCAGAAGAGGGCGTCGGATTCCCCTGGAACTGGAGTTAAAGACGGTTCTCAGCTGCCATGTGGATGCTGGGGATCGAACCCTGGTCCTCCAAAAGAGCAGTCGGTGCTCCCAACCGATAGGCCATCTCTCCAGCCCCAAAGATAATTTTTAAAAAGGAAGGGAGAAAAGAAGAAAGAAAGAGAGGGGAAGAAAGAGGGGAAGAGAAGAGAAAGAAAGAAGGAAGGAGGAAGGAGGGCTAGGAAGATGGCTCTTTGGTTAAGACCACTAGGTACTCTTACAGAGGGCCAAGGTTTAATTCCCAGCACACACATGGCAGCTATCAGTCATCCTTCACTCCAGTTCCAGGAAAATCTGATGCCCTCTTCTGTCCTCTGTGGGTGGGAGTTGGGCACACTTACATACATGTAGGCAATACAGTCATATTTACAAAAATAATAAAATTAAGTATTTTTAATAAAAGAAAAAGGGCTAGAAAGATGGCTCACCAGTTAAGAGTACTAGCCAATCGTGATACTCCTGAAAGGTTCCAGGCTTTTGTGTTCCTCACCTCTGGGTATCTGTGGCCACATGCCCAGCAGGGCTACTGAACCTCTACCAGCATGTTGTCTCTTAGATTAGTCTCTGAGTATTACCTGAGACACTTAAAATTAATTTTATTAGCCTTTATTTATTATAATTATTAAGTTGAACATATGAAAGAGGCTAAGGCAAACTCTCCACCTGTAACTGAACACACAGTCATCAGAGATGTTTTATAAACTTCAGTGTCACACTAATGCAGAGTCCCAGAGTCACTATCTCAGTATCAGGGCCAGAATATTGTAAAAAAAATTTCTGCCGGGCATGGTGGGGCACGCCTTTAATCCTAGCACTTAGGAGGCAGAGGCAGGCGGATCTTTGTGAGTTCAAAGCCAGCCTGGTCTACAGAGTGAGTTCTACATGAGGCTAGACAGTGGCTCAGCAGTAGAAAGTGCCGGCTGCTCTTCCAGGGGACCCTATTTCTGTTCCCATCACCCCGCCAGGTGGCTCACAACTGCCTATTGCTCCAGTTCCAGCAGCTCTGACACATCTGCTCTTGGCTTCTCCAGGCACTCCCATGCATACATACACATTAATAAAAATCTATTTTAAGCCAGGCGTGGTGGCACATGCCTTTTATCCTAGCACTCGGGAGGCAGAGGCAGGCGGATCTTTGGGAGTTCAAGGCCAACCTGGTCTACAGAGCAAGTTCCAGGACAGCTGGGGCTACAGTGAGACTTTGTCTCAAGAAGACAAAATAATAAGAATATATTAAAAGAACTATTGTATGAAATGCACAAAGCTCAATAAAAAATATTTTTAAAAATTATATCCAAACATGTGGATCAATACTAAAAAACATTTAAAAAATTAATACATAGGTAAATCCTTACACAACTAATGCTAACCAAACAAACACTGACTGTGTTTAAGAAAAGAGGGATTAGGCCAGGCGTGGTGCGACACGCCTTTAATCCTAGCACTTGGGAGGCAGAGACAGGCGGATATATGTGAGTTCAAGGCCAGTTTGGTCTACAAGGCAAGTTCCAGGACAGCTGGGGCTACAGGGAGACCCTGTCTCGAAAAGACGAAAAAAAAAAAAAAAAGCGTTGGCGGAGTTACACGAGTGGGCATGGTGGGGAAAGGAGGGGACTGAGGCTGGCTGTCACCCAGCGCGTCTCTGGGAGAGCTGGAAAACATTCTTCCAATTCTACCTCTTCTGGCTTAGCCTTGGGGAAGGTCTATCTCGTCCCTCACACCCGGTTTCCACTCTGGGAACCACTGTCTTTGGGCAGGTCACCTCAGGGCCAACCTAGCCTGCTTCTTTGTCCGGCAAACTCTTTTTCACCCTCTCTACCCTCCTAAGAATCATTTGTGCTTCCCACCTTGCTAAGATTCATGGATAAGGAACTTTTTGTTTGTTTTGTTTTTTTGAGACAGGGTCTCATTATGTAGCCCTGGCTGGCCTCTAACTCAGATATCCACCCATCTCTGCTTCCCGAGTGTTTGGGACGTGTGTGACCATGACCTGCCTATGGGTAAGTAGCTTTGAGCCCAGAGCCATATGTCCAGAGGGTTTTAGGAGAAAGTGACTCCTTGTCTTCAGAGAATTCCTCTTGTACTGGCTGCTCAGAGAATTTTATTTATTATTATTTTTAATTAATTTATTATTTTTTATGTGTATGAGTGTACTGTCTGCATGTAGGCTTGTGCACTCGTGTCATGCAAAGCAGCGGAGGTCAGAAGAGGGCGTCGGATTCCCCTGGAACTGGAGTCAAAGACAATTCTTAGCTGCCATGTGGGTGCTGGGAATCGAACCTGGGTCCTCTGCAAGAGCAGTTGGTGCTCTTAGCTACTGAGCCATATCTCTAGCCCCTTATTTATTATTTTTTTTCTTTAATTTTTTTAATTTTATTAATTTCTGTATGTGTATGAATGTACCCTCAAAACCCGCTCCTGCTACACTGTTTAGGATGGCCTTAGATTCCTGGGCTTAATGAATCTTCCTCCCTCAGCTTCTTAAGTAGCTTGTGACTACAGGGCCTGCCATCACCCCAGCTCTGAGAACTTTTAATTATTATTTTTCCTTCACTGGAGCTTGGAATTACATAGCTGGAAGGGATCATCATCTTCCAGGTGAGTCGAGTTAACCTCATTTTTTTTTTAAATTTTTTTTAAATTTTTTATTTATTTCTGTATGTGTATCAATGTACTGTCTGCATGCAGGTCTGTGCACCCGTGTCGTGCAATGCCGCGGAGGTCAGGAGAGGGTCTCGGATTCCCCTGGAGCTGGAGTTCTCCTGGAATTGGAGTTTCAGACGGCTCTCGGCCGCCATGTGGGTGCTGGGGATCGAACCTGGGTCCTCTGNGAAGTTCAGAGGCAGAGTACTTGCCTACCAATGCAAGACCATTTGGTTCTATTACTGTCTTTAAAATGGCCTGAAGCCAGGCTTAGTGGCACATGCCTGTAATCCCAGCACCCCAGAGGCAAACACAGGCAGATTTCTGTGAGTTCCAGGCCAGCTGGGGCTACAGGAAGACCCTGCCTCATAAAAGAATAAATAAATAAATTAAATAAATAAATAAATAAATAAATAAATAAAGGCCTGGAGAGATGGCTCAGTGGTTAAGAACACTGGCTGCTCTTGCAGAGAACCAAGGTTTGATTCCCAGCATGCACATGGTGACTAACAACTGTCTGTAAATGCAGATCTAGGGGATCTAATACCGTCCTTTGGCTTCTGTGGGCATTTCATGCAGGCAAACACTCATACACATAAAAAATTTTAAATCAAAGAAAAGGACCTAGAGAAACAGCTCAGCAATTAAGAGCACTGGCTCCTCCTGAGAATTTTTTTTCCTTCCACCAGGGTTCAGTTCCCAGCACCCACAGGGAGGTTAACAACCATCAGTACTTTCAGTCCCTGGGGATCTGATGCCTGTTCTGGCCTCTGTGGGCATTGCAAGACACTGGTGCATGTCCATGCACGCAGCCAATACTCTCACACACATAAAAAATAAAATAAAAGGAAAAATTTAGACAATAGTCAACAGTTTGTTTTTCTTTTCTTTCACCTACAGCTGAATGTTGCCTTTGTTTAGGAGCAGTCTCAGACACTCGAGGACATGCAGTGGATAGTACGTGTGAGCCGAGGGATCTCAGGAGACGGGGAAGTCTTAGATGGGTGGACAGAAGAACTCAAAGAAAAAGAGAGCTTGGAGAAGCAAAGAAGGAGTTGAGCGTTGCAGGAGTAACAAGTGTCCTTACAGCGGGCTCCAAGTTCTGGCACTGAGCTCTGTGCTGCTCAGGAGGCAGCGGTTCTGGGCAGAGGGAACAGCAAATGCTGATTTCTTTACCCAATACCAAACCCATGACCTCAGCCACACCAGCTTCTAAGATCACACAGCCGATCAAGACGCTTCTCAAAGATACCAGGCTTTTGTGTCCCTCACCTCTGGGTGTCTGTGGCCACATGCCCCCCAGGGCTGCTGACTCTCCTCGGAAATGCTGTCATGCATATTAATCCCTTTGAATATTATTACCTAAGAAACTTAAAACCAATTTTATGACCCTTTACTTAGTATAACAATTAACTTGGACATATGAGAGAGGCTAAGGCAAACTCTCCACTTCTGAGTAAACAGAGAATCACCAGAGGTATTTCATAAACATCAGTATCATCATAATGGAGAGCACTGAAGTTATTGTCTCAGTATCAGAGCCAGTATATTGCTTTTTTTTATTTTTATTTATTTCCGTATGTGTATGAACGTATTGTCTGCATGCAAGTCTGTGCACCCGTGACGTGCAAACGCTGCGGAGGTCAGAAGAGGGTGTCGGACTCCCCTGGAACTGGAGCTCTCCTGGAATTGGAGTTTCAGAAGGCTCTCGGCCGCCATGTGGGTGCTGGTGATCGAACCTGGGTCCTCTGCAAGAGCGGTCGGTGCTCTTAACCGCTAGGCCATCTCTCCAGCCCCAGTATATTGCTTTTAAAAATCTACATGGTGGGCCTGGAGAGATGGCCTAGCAGTTAAGAGCACTGAACTCTTACAGAGGACCCGGGTTCAATCCCCAGCACCCACATGGTGGCCAAGAACGGCCTGAAACTCCAATTCCAGGAGAACTCCAGTTCCAGGGGAATCCAACACCCTCTTCTGACCTCCGAGGCATTGCACGACACAGGTACACAAACCTGCATGCAGACAGTACATTCATACACATACAGAAATAAATAAAATTAAAAAAAATCTACATGGTTATAGTATTCAAACACATATGTAGCACATATCTTCCAAAGACAACACTTAAAAGGAATGAATTGATTTGAAGATAAATTACAGTTACTATTTAAAAAGAAATCCCAATAGGTGGCATATGGTTCAGAAGTGCAATATCCTCACCCAGCATAGGCGATGCCCTGAGTACAATCTTCAGAGCCACAAAAACAACAAAGTAATATTAGTTGATAGATTCACCAGAAATGTATAAATGACAATCTATAATATATGAGTGACTATTGTCTTTTAAGTTTCCCAGGAACTTATACCTTTTACTTTATTCCAGATCATAATGAAACATTTGCTAAATCATACTCAATTAATGAAAATCTTTTCCTGAGAACAAGAACCAATCAAACAGAAAACCTGCTTCTGCAGAACCCTTTCCACAGAGCCCTCTTTAATTCCCTGTTCCTCAGGCTGTAGATGAAAGGGTTAAGCATGGGGGTCACCACTGTGTACAGCACAGCAGCTGCCATGTCCTTCCCAGCAGAGTGAGAGGATGAGGGGTTGAAATAGACAGCACTGACGGTGCCATAGAAGAGGGAGACCACGGCCAGGTGGGAGCCACAGGTGGAGAAGGCTTTCCATCTTCCCCTTGGGGATGGGACTCTCAGGACAGCACAGGTGATGTGGATGTAGGAGGCCAGGATGCAGACAAACGGAATGAACATGATCAGGGACCCCTGTGTGAGAATCATCATCTCATTGAGGTGTGTGTCTGAGCAGGAGAGTTTCAGGAGAGGGGTGACATCACAGAAGAAGTGGGGGATGACATTGTCTGCACAGAATGAGAGTCGAGCCATCAGCAGAGTGTGCAACAGACCATGGACACTGACCACTACCCAGGATCCACCCACCAGCAGGGCACAGAGCTGAGGGGTCATCTTTGTTGTGTAGTGTAAGGGGTGACAGATGGCCAGAAAGCGGTCATAGGCCATCACAGCCAGGAGGAAATTGTCCATGCCAGCAAACATGAAAACAAAATACATCTGTGTGAGACACCCAGAGAAGGAGATGGCCTGACTATTGAGTACGTGGTTGGCCAGCACCTTGGGGACAGCGGTGGAGGAGAAGCAGACATCCACAAAGGACAGGTTGCAGAGGAAGAAGTACATGGGGGTGTGCAGGCGGGAGTCAGTGCCGATGGCCAGGATGATGAGCAGGTTTCCCAGGACGGTGGCCAGGTACATGACGAGGAAGAGCAGGAAGAGGGGCTGCTGCTGCTGGGGCTGCCTGGAGAGTCCCAGGAGGAGGAAAGGGTTTTATTCAGCTTACATCTCCCTGGGTCACAATTCATTACTTAGGGAGCCCAAGAGAAGGAACTCAGGGCAGAAACCCTGGAGGCAGGAGCTGAAGCAACAGGCCATGCTCACTCACTTGCTTGCTTTCGCTCATGCCCAGCCTGCCTTCTTATACTGCCACTGCTCAACAATCAAGACAATACACCACAGATGTGGCCACAGGCCAATTCAATGGACCAAATTCCCCAATTGAGGCTCCCTCAACCCAGGTGTGTCAAGTTGACACTAAAGCTATCCAGCACAACGAGGAAGAGCAGGAAGAGGGGCTGCTGCTGCTGCGGCTGCCTGGAGAGTCCCAGGAGGAGGAACTCGGAGATAAGAGACTGGTTCAGTTTTCCCATTGTCTGAGTCCAAGTGAATAGAAGACAGTGAATTCAAAACCTAGGTAGGAGTGGTCAGGATGTGGTGGGGCTCTAGGCAGAAGCACATTCACAATCAGTTCATAGAGTTGCTAACAGAGGATTGCCTACCACACCCATTTGTCTACTTTCCAATACTTTGTTTTGATGCTTTTTCTCCTTGAATTCCTGATACCTGTTTTAAATATTGAACGATAAAGAACACACCATCTCTAACACTAGTTGTGCCCCTACTTACATTTTTTTCAGTTCTTCCTCCACCTCAGACCGACCCAAGTCTTTAGTGGCTCAGAAAGACACAAGAGACGTGGGTAGTCATTACTGAGTTTATCTTAAGTGACAACCAACGGATTCAGAGCTTCTGCTATGAATTCCTGTCTCTGGAAGAAGTTGCCAAGGGGTTAGTAAAAGAATTTCTCTCTGAATGAACAAATGTCTGTGTCTCCACTGCTGTCACCTCACCTGGGGAGGTTGGTGCTCGCCATTGCTATCCATCCACCTTGACCTAATTGGAGAGAGCTTCTCTTTATTAGCAGACATTGTCCTAGGAACATCACAGATCCTGAGTGAGTAAGGAGCAGGTATTTTGTATCTCGGTGTCCTGAGTGGGATGTTCAAAACAATCATGGAATAGACATTTAGATAAGCTCTTTGGCCCCTGGGATCAGATTTCCTTAGAGCCTCATTAAAAACAAGAAGAGAACAATTACCCACAGACATCTTTGGCCCCTTTGGACCAAACAATGAGAACATTATCAGAGCTTAGGTGCAACTCATAGAATGAAATGTGAAGATGTTGGGAAAGGGTCACCACTTGTGGAGACAGATCCCAGAGAGCATCCCTGCTGATGTCAACTCTCATCATCTTGGTGATCTGAGCCTGTGCACACAATGTGGAGATGTATTTTTTTATATTCCTGTGTATTCTGTGTAATATTTGTTTTCTTACAGCTGGTGGAATTCAGAGGTTAATTAACTAATGCCATATTATCTCCAATCTGCAGGTGGGAGTATTTAGAGCACATTACAGAGACGGACCTAGTACACAAAAGATTTGGGATCAAGGGGTGCCTGAATGTAAGGGATGTTGTCTCTAACAGAACTTAGCATGCTCCAGGCCTTTCAAGTAGATGCCTTTCAGAGAATCTTTCCAATCCGCAAGGTTCATTGTTTCTCAGAATGGAACCTCCATCCCATGTGGTCACAGTGTGGTGGGGCTGAGAAGCTGTCATAGAAAAATTTCCTTCCAGGGAGAGCAGCGTGTGTGGTCGCTCAAAAGCAGCGCAACATGGCGGCCATCTCAGTGCCCCGCCCTGCCCCACCTCACCTCACCTCCCCATGGCCCAAAGACAGACGAGGAACAGACTCTGCAAAAGCTTCAGTTTAGGGGAGACTGATGAGTTTAATGGGTTTTCCTACAGAGTGAATGAAGGAAATCATCACTTAAAGGGTCCTTTTAACGCTCCTTCTCACGTTTATCCCAGGCAGGTCCCAGGAGTTCAGCACAACATGGAGACAGAGGTAGAGAGAGCTGCCCACTAGCCCTCCCGCCTTACAAGCCCTTAGCCCCTCCCCCTCAGTGAGCTGAATGGTTGGGAGGGGTCACTGGATCCAGAGTCCACCTCTCCTTCAGTAGCACCATCTCCATCTCCCGAAGTGTCTGATGCCTGGTGGCCAGGTCCAGCCCGTTCTGAAGAAAGTCTAATTTTGCCACAGAAGTTATGTTCATCTCTCTCTCTCTCTCTCTCTCTCACACACACACACACACACTGGAGCATGTAGAAGTAGGATGAGGTCCCACCGGTCTACATCACTAAAAGTTTGGCCATGAAGTGTAACTCCACTGCTCTTCTCCTTTCCCCATTCTTTTTTTTTTTTGGTCTTTTCGAGACAGGGTCTCCCTGTAGCCCCAGCTGTCCTGGAACTCACTCTGTAGACCAGGCTGGCCTTGAACTCACAAAGATCCGCCTGCCTCTGCCTCCCCAGTGCTGGGATTAAAAGCATGTGCCACCATGCCCTCCCCTTTCCCCATTCTTATCTGAGAAGCAGATCTAAAGGTAAACACACAGCCAGGCTTGGTTGTACATACCTGCAATTCCAGATGTAGGGAAACTGTGGCAGGAAGTTACAATTTGAGGGCTTGCCTGGGCTCCATAGCAGGAAGAAGAGAAAGAGGAAAAGTAAAAGGAAGTATTTGAAGAAAGCCTCATGGTTTTCCAGTCCAACTTTAAGTCATTTTCTGAAGTTTGATACTTTCAGCCCTGTTTTGCTCAGGATTCATGACTTCAATCACAGAACTAAATTGTGCCTCATTCAGAAGGAAGAATATGTGTGTGGGTGCCTGCGAAGTTGATGTGGGATCTCTTAATGGACCCTGAGTTCGCCAATTCCAACTAGTGTAGCTAGCCAGCTAGTCCTAGACATATCCGGCCTCTGCCTTCTGAGTGCTTGGATTACAGACTGCAACCACACCTGCCTGGCTTTCACACATTACGTGCATGGAAAGCACTTAATTCACTGTATCCCTCCCAGCCCCAGCAGAAAACCTTTTTTGTTGTTGTTTGGGTGTTATAAATCTAACAATACAGTTTGCTTGTTTTAAACTCAGCCACCTAAGGATTAAGTTTATTTATTCTGAAGAGAACTAGCAGGCCATTTACAGCAACTCCATTTCTTTACAGAAAAACTCCATTTTGTTCTAAAAATTCCTTGTAAATAGTGTCATTCTGCAAAAAGCTGATATAAGGCTGGGTGTGGTGGCACATGCCTTTAATCCCAGCACTTGGGAGTGGGAGGCTGGTGAATCTCTGTGAGGTCAAGGCCAGCCTGGTCTACAGAGCAAGCTCCAGGCCAGCTGGGACTAAAGGGAGACTTTGTCTTAAAAAAAAAAAAAAAAAAAAAAAAGGCTGAAATGGCAGGCAGGTGGTGTTTACTCTGATAGACCCTTGAACCATTGAGGTTGCAGAAGAACCGTGGGAATGGGAAGGCAATAAAATGGGTCAACTTTGGGATAGCAGGGACCTTGAAGAAAATCAACAGGACAGGGATGAGTCAACAGAGTCAGCAGGAGGAGGAGATGCTATTTGAAAAGACATAAGAAGAATGGGACCCTGAAGTTAGTCATCGAAATCGTCTCCTGCAATACCCCAGGAATAACTAACATAAAGTCCACCAGGACATGAACTTTGTGTGAACTGTGCCCTTAAACACCCTGTATGGGATTTCTCAGGGCCGCTCTCCTACCTGCGTGTAGTGAGAGTAGACCCTGCTCATCGGTTATCAATCTGGCCTTTTTTTCTAAATAAACAGTGAAAAGCAGCTGCTTGTCTCGTTGGTGTTCTGGCGGGGACCCCCGGACCCTAACAATTCAAACACACAATTCTGAAGAGTTAGAACCAAGCATTCTGGCTCCAGAACACATCAAAAATGCCTTCACTAATTTTAGGGCTATGAAATACACTAGTGAAGGGCAATGAGTTAAAAACATATGTTGCTGACCATACCAAGGCCTCCATGCTAAGCAAAAGGGGGACTTGGGTGGCAAAGGCAGGCGGACGTTTGTGAGTTCAAAGCCAGCCTGGTCTACAGAGTGAGTTCCAGGACAACTGGGGCTACAGGGAGACCCTGTCTCCAAAAGACCAAAATTAAATAAATAAATAAATAAAAATAAATAAACAAAAGGGGGGACTGCCCACCCATACCACAAGGTTAAAACTAAAGCTGCAGGAAGATTGTGCAGGGATTAGGATAAACGTTTTTTTTTTTTTTAAATTAGTTTTTATTGATGCTTTGTGCATTTCATACATTTTTTCCAATTCAGTTCAGGCTTATTTCCCTTTCCCTCCCCCCCCCACCCCATCCCAGATCATGCATTCTGCCATAACTGTCCTGCATCTTTCTCTCAGTTTTTTTTTTTTTTTCATTTTTA
>VZQC01010815.1:234064-314355 GCA_009823505.1 Rhizomys pruinosus | reverse complement strand
ACACACACACACACGCACACGCACACGCACACAAATAAAAATATAAAAAGAAATATTAAAAAGAAAAGGAAGGGGCTGGAGAGATGGCTCAGCAGTTAAGAGCACTGACTGCTCTTGCAGAGGACCTGGGTTTGATTCCCAGCGCCCACATGGTGGCTAATAACCATCTTTAAACTTCAGTTCCATGGGAATCTGACGCTCTCTTCTGACCTCCACGGCATTGCACAACATGGGTGCACAAACCTACATGCACACAGTACATTCATACAAATAAAAAAAATAAATTAAAAAAAATTTTTTTAAAAAAGAAAAGGAATACCAGGCATGGTGGTTCATGCCTTTAATCCCAGCACTTGGGAGGCAGAGGCAGGCAGATCTCTGTGAGTTCAAGGCCAGCCTGGTCTACAGCAAGCTCCAGGCCAGCTGGGAATAAAGGAAGACACTGTCTCAAAAATACCAAAAAAATAAAGAAAAGGAGATCCAGGCATAACGGCGCATGCCTTTAGTCCCAGCACTCAGAAGGCAGAAGCAGGTGGAGCTCTGTGAGATTGAGGGCAGTCTGGTCTACATAGTGAGTTTCAGGCCATCTGGGACTACAGTAAGACCTTGTCTCAAAAAGAAAAAAAAAATAGTTGGGGGTGGGGAGATATTGGATAAAGTGCCTGCCTTGCAAGTGTGAGGAGCCAAGTGCCATCGTCACAATCTGCACACAAAACAGGACATGGTACAGATCCCTGGGGCTCACTGCCCAGCCGGTCTAGATTAATCATCCAACTCCAAGTCCCAGGAAAAACATTGTCTCAAAACAAGATATACAGCTCCTGAGAACTGATGCTCTGACCCCTGGCCTCCACTCGCACACATGCTCATACATACTCACACATGCATGACACAGAGACAAGGAGCAACACGTAGTTTGTACATAAAACAATTATAAAGCTCATCCCAGGGGCTGCAGAATGCAGCTCTGTGGTAGAGTGCTGACCTCGAATGCGCAATGCTTGGGTTCCATCCCTAGCTCCACAAAATCAAGCAAAAGGAAACCCGATCAAGTCCCATTAGTTAGTCAGTGCACTCCTGCACTTAGTGAAAGACAGTCCTCTAACAAAAGAGAACCAATTGCGCTCCAAGTGCTGCGAGCACAGTCCCATGTTTCCAGGCTATAATGAAACAACTGCTGAATTATGCTGAACTCCAAAAAGTAACTCTCCTTGGGAACAAAAATCAGTCCAGATTTTCTCCTTAAACAGAAAAGGTCCTTCTGTGAACCACTTTCTTTAGAGCCCCTTTCAAGTCCCTGTTCCTCAGGCTGTAGATGAAAGGGTTCAGCATGGGGGTCACCACTGTGTACAGCACAGTTGCTGCCATGTCCTTCTCAGCTGAGTGTGAGGAAGAAGGATTGAAATACACAGCGATGATGGTGCCATAGAAGAGGGAGACCACAGCCAGGTGAGAGCCACAGGTGGAGAAGACTTTCCACCTTCCCCTTGGGGATGGGACTCGCAGGACAGCACAGGTGATGTGGATGTAGGAGGCCAGGATGCAGACAAATGGGGTGACCATGATCAGGGACCCCTCTGTGAGAATCATCATCTCATTGAGGTGTGTGTCTGAGCAGGAGAGTTTCAGGAGAGGGGAGACATCACAGAAGAAGTGGGGAATGACATTGTCTGCACAGAATGAGAGTTGAGCCATCAGTAGGGTGTGTAACAGGACATTCAGGTTGGCAGTGAGCCAGGATCCAGCCACCAGCAGGCCACAGAGCTGAGGGGTCATCTTTGTTGTGTAGTGTAAGGGGTGACAGATGGCCACAAAGCGGTCATAGGCCATCACAGCCAGGAGAAAATTGTCCATGTCAGCAAACATGAAAACAAAATACATCTGCGTGAGACACCCAGAAAAAGAAATAGAATGACTCCCCAGCACATGGTTGGCCAGCACCTTGGGGACAGTGGTGGTGGAGAAGCAGGCGTCCACATCATCAGCGCAGGTGGGAAAAAGTCCAGGGCAATATTCATTAATCATTTTTCTTCCTTTAAACTATTGTTAAATTTCACCTTATGTCTGGGAGCCTTGGTAGAAACTTGGGGATACAATCAGAGTACTATGTGTTGGGAGTTGTTGTGTGACACAATTCCTAGAGACAAAGCAATGGTCTTGGCAGAGAGAAGAACAAATGCTGACTTATTTATCTGATACCAGACACATGACCTCAGCCACACCAGCTCCTAAGGTCACCCAGCCAATCAGGGTACTCCTGAAGGGTCTGAGCCTTTTATGTTCCTTGCTTCTGGATGTCTCTGGCCACATTCTCATCAAGTCTGCCGACTCTCCTCTGAAATGCTGTCATGAACCGTAGTCCCTGAATCTTACCTGAGAGACTCAAATATTACTTGAGCCTTTATTATAACCATTAAGTTGCCATGTAAAAGAGATTAAGCGAAATTCTCACTTCTGGCTGAACTCACCATCACCAGAGGTGTTTTATTTTTATTTTTTGGTCTTTTTGAGACAGGGTTTCCTTGTAGCCCCAGCTGTCCTGGAACTCACTCTGTAGACCAGGCTGGCCTTGAACTCACAAAGATCCGCCTGCTTCTGCCTCCCAAGTGCTAGGATTAAAGGTGTGTGCTACCATGCCTGGCTTAGAGATGTTTTTTTTATAAGGATCAGTGTTACTTTAATGGAAAGAACCCAAGTTATGGTCCCAAATCAGGGCCAATAAACTGTAAAATATATCCATAGTTGCAGTATTCAAATACATACATAGCACATATCTTTCAAAGAGAACACTTGAAAGGAACAACTTGAATTGAACAAAAAGAATTACAAACCTAATACTTGAAAATAAATCCCACTAGCTGGCACATAGTTCAGTGGTAGAGTACTCTTACCCAGCATATGAAATGTGCTGGATACAATCTTCAGAGCCACAGAACAACAAAGCCCATTAACTGATAGATCCATCAGGAACCTCTGAATGAGAATGCACTAACATAAGAGTAATAATAGTCTTTGCCTTATTCTTTTTTCCCCAGAACGTAATGAAATATTTGCTAAATCACACCCAATTAGTGAAAATCATTTCCTGGGAACAAGAATCAGTCTGGATTCTATCAGAAAGAAGCTGTCTTGGATTTGATGCTTTTCCTACATGAATCCCTGAGTCCCATTTTTCATAATGAACTTGAAAGCACCCTGTCTCTAACATGAACTGTGTCTCTACTTATGTTGTCTGGTTTTCCGTTCATCTTAGACTTATCCAAAACTTAGTGCCTCAGAAAGACACAATTAAATTGCTAGTTAGGACCTAGTTTATCTCAAGTGACAAAAAATGAATTCTGGACTCTGATCAATACTTCTTATCTCTGTAAGATGTTCCAAAGGAATGTCCTAAAAGAACTTCACCTCTGAATAATTAAATGTTCATGTCTACTGCTATAACTTTACCTGTGTGTGTTGGTGTTATCCATTGCTGTCTACCTTGACCTCTTCTCAGGGCCTCTCTCAGGAGTGCAATGTCTGTATCACTGGAAGGTCCTGAGCAGGTGAGGAGAAGGTATTTGGAGTCTTGGTCTTCTGAGAAGGAAAGATGTCTGGGACAGCCAGAGAACAGGAGCCTCTTTGGTCACTGGGACCACATTTCCTTAGAGCCTCATTAGTGACAGGAAGGTAGTAATTCCCCATCAACATCTTTGGCCCCTTTGGCCCAAACAATAAGGACAACAAACATCATCAGAGTTTGGGGATGAGTTTTGGAAGGAAATGTAAAGACATTAGGAAACAGAGCACAGTGATTGCAGTGGCTCCCAGGAGGACCTCATTTGATCTGTCAGCTCTCATGACTTGGTGATCAGTATCTAATCCCCACAGGTAGCAATTGTCAGGTATTTATCTCTTTCTTTTTTTTTTTTCAGTCCTAGAAGCATTCCTGTGTTTTATGTAATATTTGTTTTCTTGTATCTGATCATCCTCAGAGGTGATTATGATGCTATATTGTCTCTAATTTATAGGTAGAAATACCAAAGGCACAAAAATAAGATATAACAACAGGAGGCCATGGAGTCTGGTTTGAAGGGCAGGTGTCTCTGTGATATCTCCAATCCCAGGACTTTGTGGTGGATATCTTTTGGGGTATCTCTCCAACTGAGAGTATACTATTTTCTTGGAATAGAATCCTTATTCCACATAATCTCAGTTTGGTGATCACCAGGAAACTTGTTTCTATTAGAGAGAGAGAGAGAGAGAGAGAGAGAGAGAGAGAGAGAGAGAAATGTATGAGCCCAACCTTGTTCTACCTGTCCAGTTCTGATTAGTTAATTCAGGGGGACAGAAGAAGCAAGTACATAGCTGAGCAGGTAAACTTCAAATCAACACTGGGGAGGCAAAGACAGAATTTGTGTGTGTGTGTGTGTGTGTGTGTGTGTGTGTGTGTCTGTGTGTCTGTGTGTCTGTGTGCAAGAATCATTTATCTTTTGGTATAATTGAGATTTCAAGAATTTAACTCAGGTTAAATCAGGCTTCGTAGAAGGAGCTTTCACCTGCTGAGCCATTTCATCAGCCTCATTAAAAAAAATATCACTCCCTATCAAGGCCAGCCTGGTCTACAGAGTGAGCTCCAGGCCAGCTGGGACTAAAAGGGAGACCCTGTCTCAAAAACACCCCCCCCAAAAAAAATTAAAGATAAGAAAAATGCGAATTCCTAAATATGTTTTGGAATTAACATACAGTTTATTTTCAGAGAGCATAATTTTGGTATATGTGTCTCACACACACACACACATATATATGTATATATATACATATATATATGTATATATATATACATATATATATATGTATATATATATGTATATACATATATATATATTTGGAGCGATACAAATTGGAGGGAACAACAACAAAAAAGAACTATGTCAAAGAACTGAGTGAAACAGTAAACTTCTGCCCAGAACGGTAAACCTCTGCATAGAAAAACTTTAAGAAGACTGAGAAAAAGATGTAACACCATAGAGGTCAGAAGAGGGTGTCGGATTCCCCTGGAACTGGAGTTCTCCTGGAATCGGAGCTTCAGATGGTTCTCAGCCGCCATGTGGGTGCTGGGAATCGAACCCGGGTCCTCTGTAAGAGTAGTCAGTGCTCTTAACCGCTAGGCCATCTCTCCAGCTCCAGGAGATGAAATTTCTAGACATAGTACTTGCCTACCAAGTGCAAGAATATCGGTCCCATTAAGATCCTAAAAGAACGCCGGGCGTGGTGCGCACGCCTTTAATCCTAGCACTTGGGAGGCAGAGGCAGGTGGATCTTTGTGAGTTCAAGGCCAGCCTGGTCTACAGAGTGAGTTTCCAGAAGCTGGGGCTAACAGGAGACCCCCCCCCTGGGTTCCCCCCTCAAAAAGACCAAAAAAAAAAAAAAAAAAAAAAAAAAAAGATCCTAAAGAAAAACAATGCACTGGAGAACTGCCTCAGTGGTGAAGACACTGGATGCTCTTGCAGAGGACCCAGGACTGATACCCAGCACCCACATGGCAGCTAGCAACTGGCTGTAACTCCACTTCCAGGGGATGCGATGCCCTCCTCTGTTTGCTGTGGGCATTGCATGCATGAGCACACTAATACATCCAGGCAAACATTCATATGCATAAAACTTAAAAATCATGGAAAAGGAATTGGATAAATGGCTCAGTGGTAAGAGCACTAGCTGTTCTTGCTGAAGACCTGTGCTCATTTCGCAGCACCCATATGGAGGCTGACAACTGTACCTAACTTCAGTCCCAGGATATCTGTCACCTCTTCTGGCCTCCATGCATGCAGGCAATATACTAGTACACATAAAAAATGAAATGATAGGGAAAGGAGAGTTGACTTAGAGGTTAAGAACACTTTCCATTCTACCAGAGGATCTGGGTTTGATACCCAGCACCCACATGATGACTAATAACCATCTGTAACTCCATTTCCAGGTGATTCTGAAAACCTCTTCCAGCCTCTTTCAGGTTTGTATGACCTGTGTGCATTTACATACATGCAGACAAAATACTCATACACATACACATAAAAATAATACATGAAACATTTTAAAAATAGTAAAAAGAAAATATGAAAAAGAAAAATTTCAGGCAATATTTATTCAACTGTATGCTATTTTTTATTCCAAGTATGATTTCATGTCAGCAAGCATGAAAACAAAATACACCTGTGTGAGACACCCAGAGAAGGAGATGGCCTGACTATTGAGTACGTGTTTGGCCAGCACCTTGGGGATGGTGGTGGAGGAGAAGCAGACATCCACAAAGTCAGGTTGCAGAGGAAGAAGTACATGGGGGTGTGTAGGCGGGAGTCAGTGCCGATGGCCAGGATGATGAGTAAGTTTCCCAGGACGGTGGCCAGGTACATGACGAGGAAGAGCAGGAAGAGGGGCTGCTGCTGCTGGGGCTGCCTGGAGAGTCCCAGGAGGAGGAACTCAGAGACAAGAGACTGGTTCATTTTTCTCATGGTCTGAATCCCAGTGAACAGAAGACAGTGAATTCAAAACCTAGAGGAGGATGGTCCGGGTGCAATGGGACTCTAGGCAGAACCACATTCACATATCAGTTCATAGAGTCACTAACACAGCATTTCCCACCCTGCCTACACATCTACTTTCCAACACTTGTCTTTGATACTCTTCCTACATGAATCCCTCGCTGAGTCTTGCTTTGTATATGAACACTGAAGAACATACAGTCTCTAAAACTAGCTGTGTCTTCACTTAAATTTCTCAGTTCTAATTCCACCTCAAACCCATCCAACTCCTTAGTGGCTCAGAACATCACAAGGACTGGGTAGCTGGTATCATCTGAAGTGACAACTAATTGAATTCAGGGCTTCTACCATAGCTTCTTGTCTCTGGAAGAAGTTACAAATGAACTTTCTAAAAGAACTTTCACTTCTCAATGAGCAAATATTTGTTCTCCACAGCTGTAAACTTACATAGGGCTGTCGGTGCTGTCCATAATTTTCCAGATTGACGTAACTGGCCTGGGCCTGTCTCTATTTGCAAGGATTGTGATATCCTAGAAACAACAGCAGTTCCTAAGTGAGTGAGGAGCAGGTATTTAGGGTGTTGGTCATCTGAGCAGGGAAGATGTGTGGGACAATCACAGAGCAGGCAGTCACAGGAGCCTCTTTGGCTACTGGGACCAGATTTTCTAAGAGCCTCATTAGAGACAAGAACAGAATAAACTCCTTCCTACATCTTTGACCCTGATAGACTAAGAAATAAAGGCAGAAAATTTAGCCAAGGTTTTGGGGGAACTCTTCCATCAAGATTTAAATATGTCAAATCATTATGGAGATTTCTCAAAACAACTAGAAAGAGATCCACCATATAACCCTGCCATACCACTCCTGGGTATTTACCCAAAGGACTCCCAGTCAACACATCACTGAGATACATGCACATTGATGGTTTTACAGCATGATTTTCAATAGCTAAATAATGGAAAAGTCATAGGTGTCCTACAGAAGAATGTATAAAGAAAACGTGGTACATGTACACAATGGAATATTTCCAGCCATAAGGAAGAATTGAGTGCAGTGGTGGATGAATATGATCAAAATGCATTGTAAATGCAGCCGAGTGTGGTACTCCATGCCTTAAGTCCCAGCACCCAGGAGACAGAGGAAGCCAGATCTCTGTGAGTTATAGGGTCAGTCTGGTCTATATTGAGAGTTCCAGACCAGACAGGGGTACAGAGAGACCCTGTCCCATAATGAAACAAAAAACATCTTGTGGTTCACCTTTCTTTAGAACATACTTTTTCTTACCCAGCTTCTCTCCAAGATGGAAGTTTTATCTTGGAGGAAACTGTTGCACACATGGGCCTAGCGTTAGAATGTACGAAGTAACTAAAGAGCCATAAGCTCCGTTAGGAAAGCCATAAAGTCATAAGTCCCTTATGATGACTGGCTGGCCCTAAATTGGCTGACAAACCCTGCTGGAGCCTTATCAATCAGTCACTCCCTGGGTGGAGGAAGACTGTGGAGCCAATCTGTCCTGTCTACTAAGGGCCCATGAGATGCTGGTGGGCTCTGCCTGCAAAATCAGAAAAGGCTTTCAATTATCCAAGGACACCAGGCCTTGGCATGAACACATTCCAGCTGGACCCAAAGGGAAATACAACTTCCAAGGCCCTCCACTGAGGTCAGAGACGTCTGTGGGTAGAGAAGTCCCTCTGTCCTCTCGCTATGACTCTGACGAAGCAGGTGCTCCTTCATTCCTTGACTGTTGCAGATCTGGCTCTGGGACTTTTATTATTTTTTTTTTTACTTTAAACTTCCTCCTTTTTCTTCTCCAAAAATCTAACATCTAGGGCATCTCATCAGCTATGGAAAGTCTTGTGGGGCAAAAAGAGTAAATCAAAGCAAAGCAGAGCTGAGAGAATCAGAAGAGGGAGGGAGAGGAGGCGGCATTTGATTTGGTTCTCAAAGGAATGGATGGGTTCTGGTCAGAAGAAATCTGGGCAGTGGGTGTGGGCAGAAGGAACAGCAAGTGCTGATTTTGTATTGGTTTCTTCTGTGTGTGCACATTTATGTGTGGGAGGTTGTCTGCATGTTCGTGTGGTGCATGTGGAGCCTAAGGACGAATGACCTTGTGTGTCATTCCTCAGGCATGTTCCACCTTGTTTTCTTTTCTTTTCTTACATTTCTTTATTTGTTTGGGAGGGGGCAGCACATGCCCCAATATATGTGTGGAAGTCAGGTGTGAGTTCTAAGGAGTGAACTCAGGTCATCACACTTGATGACACGAACCTTCACCTGCCCAGCCATCTGCCTGCCCCACTTGTCTTTCTTGAAAGAGCCTCTCACTGACCTGAAACTCAGCAAACCTACCTTGGCTGTCCAGGGAGCCCCAAGGATTTCCCGTCTTTGCCTCCTCAGTTCAGGTAACACAAGGGTGAATGACCACTACTGGCCCTTGTTCAGCATGACTTCTGGGGATCAAACTCAGGTCTTCATGCTTAAGAAACAAATACTTTACCAACTGAGGCGTCTCCTCACCCCAAACACTGATCTAATATTACCTGATATGAAACACACGAACCTGGCCACACTCAACCCCTATGATCATCAGGCAATCAGTCCTGACGCTGCTGACGGGCTGCTGGCTTCTGTGTTCCTTACTTCTTGGTTTCTGGAGCCAAAATCCAGGAGTCGCCTGTCTCAGGAGTTGTGAGTCTTCTCTGAAACGCTGCTGTTCACGATGGTCCTTGTAGCTCACTGCAGTCTTCAAAGTAATTGTCTGAGTGTTCTTGTGACCAAGCTTTACAAGCACCGTAATGGAGGACAGTTCGAGGAGGCTGTGGTAATCTCCCCACTCTTGATTGAACTTAAGAATCACCTCAGAGTTCAAGGCCAGCCTGCTCTGTATAGTGAGTTCTACGACAGACAGCTGCTTAATCTAAAAAAAAAAGAAAAAAAAAAAACCAAAAAACAAAAAACCAAACACAAAGCAAAATGAAGGATAAATTGGACTGGAAAGATGGCTCACTGGTTAGGAGCACTTGCTGCTCTGGCAGAGGACCAGCCCCCATATGGAGCAGCTACCTGTAATCCAGCTCTAGGGACCTCAACAACCTCTTCTGCCTCTAAGGCACAATCACACAGCATACACTCAGACACACAACAAACAGAGATACATGAATACAGACACAAATAAGTCTTTAAAAATTTAAAATAGGGGCTAGAGAGATGCCTTAGTAGTTAAGAGCAATCGCTGCTTTTGCAGAGGACCCAGGTTCAGTTCCCAGTACCAGCGTGGCAGCCAAAACCCACCTGCAACTCTACTTCCAACTGATCAGATGCCCTCTTCTGGCCTCCATGGGCATTGCATGCAGGTGGTGGACTCAAATACAGCAGGAAAGATGAAGCAAGACAAGGGTTCTGAAGGGTCAGGAAATAAATTTTATTTTGGCTGTGGCCTGATTCTGAGATCTTAAGTTTCAAAATCTGGACTACGAAGAGAGGAAGTTCTTGCAGGTTTATACCTTGAGACATGGGCTACAGAATAGGCAAGTTATATACTGGTTGGCTAACAGAAAAAAAAAAGTTATAAAAAGCAAGTGGTTTATCTAGTTCTTGAGGTGTGTGTGTATGGGGGGTGTGTGTGTAAAAATTCCCCAGGCTAAGAGAGAGGGGGAGAGGAGAATGAATAAATATCCCCATTTTCCTTGCTTTTTCCATTTTCCATTTATTTCATATGCATGAAATAAAACAATAAATAAATAAGGATCACCTGAGAGGTTTTCCTTACATCTCAATGTTTCCCCTCTGTCACCTGCATCACTGACTCTATATCACAGTCTCTATATGTAGCATCTTCCCATGTACTTACAATATTCAAATACTAGATAAGGCCTATCTTCCAAAAAGACCACGTAGAAAGCAACAATTTGATTTACACATAAAAATCACTATAAAGTTAGTACTTCAAAAGAAGTCCAAAAGACTAAGGATGAATACACAGGGACATTATCTGTATGGAATGAGAGTCGACTAGAGGACACTGACTCCCAAGCAGAGATGGGGATCATCAGGATGTGATGGGGACCGAGGCAGGACCACGCTCACCTATAGTTCGTAGAGTTGCTGACCCAGGATTGCTCACTCCACACATAGGCTTTGGCGCTTTTCCTACATTAATCCTGGAGTCCTATTTTTTTCTTTTAATTTAATGAACATGAAATCACACTGTCTCTAAATCTAGTTGTGTATTTACTTATGTTGTTTAGTTTTTGCTCCACCTCAGACTTAGCCAACTCCTTACGGCTCAGAAAGACACAGGAAATTGGTGGATTGTATGAAATTTATCTCAAGTGACAACAAATGGATTCTTTTTTTTTTTTTAAACTGGTTACAGCTCAGTTGTACTGCACAATTAAAAATCACACTAACTTCACCTGAAGTGCCATTCTACAGTTTTATTTACACAACCAGTGAAGGGCATGTTCTAGAATACCAACTTTAATCCTTTCAGACATTAATATAAGCCAAATTGTAATTGTACAGCAAAATGAGGCCACTGGTATTAATACAAGTAGCAAAGGTCCACATCCAGGTGGTCACAACATCACAGAAATTTCCAAAACCAGTTGCTGCTGCCTAAGAGTGGTTGCCACTGACAAAAGCTTGAAACCTGTATTCACAGATGGGTACTGGCATTGCTGCATGTCATAGTTGGGACCTCCTGCAACAACTCAACAAGGAACAAGGCAGCCCACAAACACAAAAAGCACGATTCATGAAACATAGCTAGCAGGCTGTTCTCCTTATCGTCGCATTATTCGATCGTTTTTTTTTTTTTATTAATTATATTTATTTCCGTATGTGTATGAATGTACTGTCTGCATGCAGGTCTGTGCACCCGTGTCGTGCAATGCCGCGGAGGTCAGAAGAGGGTCTCAGATTCCCCTGGAACTGGAGTTCTCCTGGAATTGGAGTTTCAAACGGTTCTCGGCCGCCATGTGGGTGCTGGGGATCGAACCCGGGTCCTCTGTAAGAGCGGTCGGCGCTCTTAACCGCTAGGCCATCTCTCGATCGTGTGTAAATTTCACAAATGCATCATATTTTTCTGCAAGTTTTGTGTTCAGTATTTCTTCATACTCTTATTGAACTTTCTCTTCACGTTATTTCAATAAACGTTCACAGATCATCCCAACCTGCCGTAGAGTAAATAAGGGCTGTTCTTTTTTTAATGGTGAAGATGTTGCAGATGAAGTCCCTGGTGATGCTGGTCCACTGAGGAGAAATGCATGTGGCTGTGCATCAGAACTACAACCTGGGTCTGTCTGCTGAAAACTGGCTTCTAAATGTCTTCTCTTCTGCATGCGTTTATACTCCTGTTTTATGTTGTATAGAATTTGTTCTGTGGTGAGGCGGGAAGAGACGTCGCCGAAGGGGGACGGCTCCATCGGAGAGACTTCCAAGGTGAGGCCGCCGAGGGGGCGGCGGCGGCCGTGGCGGTGTAGGCAGCCCGGAGGCTGCGGCCGACGCTGGAGCCGACAAAGGAGCGCACCGCCTCCGCTTCGGGGACGCCGGGCTCAGCAGCGGGTCGAAATCCAGAGTCCTTTTCAGAGTAGCTCCGCACACCATGGCCGGGGCAGCCGAGGCCGGGCTCGGGCGGGGCCGGGAAGGACGGAGACGAGGCGGCCCTGCGACGCGCCAGGCGGGTGTGGGGCCTGGGAGAGCTGAGCCACAGCGGCAGCGCGAGGACCACACTCGGGGCGGCTCCCGAGAGGCCGGCTGCCCCCGCCGTCCGCTGAGGCTGAGCGCGCCGAGCCTCCTGCTCCAAGAGCGGCTGCCTTCCGAAGTGGACCCGGACGAGGGAGCGGCCCGAACGCCGACTCCACCACGCCGCTGCGGTCGGAACCTCACGACCAGAGGGACGGGAGGTGACTGTGGCCACAGAGCTCCAGCTGTCGCACCTGGATCCTTCCCCTCTGCTCAGCACGACTATGCACCCCAACAAATGGATTCTTGACTCTGATCATGATATCTTGTCTCTGGTAGACATTTCGAAGTAAGTTTGTAAAAGAATTTCACCTCTCTAGCCTGGCCTGGTGGTGCACACCTTTAATCCTAGCACTTGGGAGGCAGAGGCAGGTGGATCTCTGTGAGTTCAAGGCCAGCCTGGTCTACAGAGTGAGTTCCAGGACAGTCAGAGCTACAGGGAGACCCTGTCTCAAAAAGACCAAAAAAAAAAAAAAAAAAAGAATTTCACCTCTCTCTGCATAAATAAACGTTTGTTTCCACTCCAGTAACCTTAACTGCAGAGGTTTGTGCTATCTGTTGCTGTCCACCTGGACTTAACTGGCCAGGGCTTCTCTTAGGAGTATGATGACTTTGTAATACTGGAACATCCTGAGCAGGTGAGGAATAAGTATTAGGAGTGTTGGTCTTCTAAGCAGGAAAGATTTCTGGGAAAATCACAATCTTAGGCCACTAGGACCAGATTTCCTTAGAGTCTCATTGGTGACAAGAAGACAGTTATTCCTCATCTACATCTTTGGCCCCTTAGGACCAAACATTGAGGGCAACCAACATCATCAGAGTTTAGAGGCAACTCTTGGAGCAAAATGTAAAGATGTTAGGAATGGGTCCACACTTCTCGAAATAGATCCCAGTAGACATCCATTAGGAAGGTAGCTATGTCTATCCTCCTAACCTTGGTGATCCGGGTCTTTGCCCACAGATATTAATACTCAGTTATTTTATCTTTTTGTGTTTTTAGACCTAAAAAGTATTCCTGTGCTTGTGTAGTCTTTGCTTTCATGAGTCTAATCATCCTCAATGGTGATTAATGATGCTGTATTGTCTCTGATTTGTAGGTCAGGATACTAAGGACACGATAGTAAGATGTAAGAACAGGATGCTGGGGAGTCTAGTCTGAGGGCAAGTGTCTATGCGATATAGCAGACTCTGGGCCTTTAGGGTGGTTATCTTTAGTGGTATCTCTCCAACTTGCAGTTTATTGCTTTCCTGGGATTGAACTCCTATTCCACATAATCTCATTGTGGTGGGGCACTGGGAACTATATTTATATCACACACACACACACACACACACACACACACACACACACACACACACACACTTCCTCTGTAGCAGATGGGACCAAGATATTTGTAACTACGTCTGAGGGACAACCAGTGCATATCTCTATGGAGATGGCAGAATGTGTGACATGACGCTGCTCCAGCTGTCCAGTTCTGATTAGAGAATGACAGGGGGAGTAAAGAAGCAAGCACTCAGTGGGGCAGGCAAACATCAAATCCAACAGTGGGGAGGCAGAGACAGGAGAAGAGAGAGAGAGAGAGAGAGAGAGAACACGGAGGCATAGACATGACACAGACAGTGATGGAAATACAGAGAAAACATAAGGGTGACAGAGAGAGTATCAAGTTATTTTTTTCTTTTTAAATATGTGTGGTTTATTTTTAGTGTACGTATATGAGTATTTTGTCTGCATAAATGTTAAGTACACTGTGTGTGATTCCTTCAAAGGCCAGAAGAGGGCATCAGATCCCCTGGAACTAGTTATGGTTGTTTGGCATCAGATCCCCTGGAACTAGTTATGGTTGCTAGCTGTCCCATGGTTCTTGGGAACTGATCCAGGTCCTCTGCAAGAGCAGCTAGTGCTCTTAATCACTAAGCCGTTTGTACAGTTCCACCAATTGATACTTTTAAATGATAGCTAATAGTAAGATTAAAAAATCAACTGGGATATAGCTCAAAGGCTGAGTGCTTGGAGTGTGGTCAAGAGCTTCAGATTCTTCTCCATACCTCAGAAATAATGATGGTGTAGTAAATGCAGACCAGCGAGGAGGGTAAGTATCACCAGGCTTCCCCTAAGTCACATCGCTTGACCAATTTTGTTATCAGAATCTCATTACCATCAAAATGTTACATGAAAATGTGAATGCAGGGGCTAGAGACATGGCTCAATGGTTAAGAGCACTGAGTGTTCTTGCAGAAGACCTGGGTTCAAATCCTAGTGCCCACATGGTAGTCTAACAATCATCCATGACTCCAGTTCCAGGGAATCCAACACCCTCATCTGACCTCCTTTAGGCATCGCATGACACAGATGTACTTACAAACATGCAGGCAATACACTCACATAGGTAAAAATAAATAAATAAATGAGAAAGAAAGAAAGAAAGAAAGAAAAAAAGAAAGAAAGAAACTGAATTCTAGTAAGTTTCAAATTGGCTAGGAATGATGGTATACGCCTTTAATCCCAACACTCTGGAGGTAGAGGCAGGTGGATCTCTGTGACATCAAGGCCAGCTTGGTCTACATAGAGAGTTCTAGTCTATCTGGGACTACAGGGAGACGATGTCTCCAAAAAACTGAATGTTTCAAATCAGAATGACTTCAATTTTATGAATTAGAAAAATAGATGAATGTAAAAAAAATTAGATGAATGTTTACATCTGGGCAATGAGATTGCAACTTTCAAGCAAAATCCTTTGCTTTTGTTTCTTCCCCATATTTTTTGAAACCATGTATTCTATCATTGATGTTCAAACATGGACTGACAATATGGCTGAGAAGGCAACACAATGAGATACATAAAAATCAAAGAAAAGGTAAAATTAAGGCAATATGCATTCAACTGTTTTTCTTTCCTTTGAACTCTGATTGCTCATTGCCTTTGGTTTAGGAGCAGTGTCAGACATGTGAGGGCATGGAGTGGATAGTAAGTGTGAGCAGAGGATCTCATGAGCTGGGAAAGTTTTGTCAGGCAGGTAGAATAACTGAAAGGAAAACAGAGCTGAGACAAGCAGAAGAGGGAGTCTGGACTTGCAGAAGGACGTGCTGCTTGACTTGGTTCTCCAAGTGCTGGGTGCAGTGCTGGTTGGTAGAGACCCAGGCAGTGGGACTGGGAAGAGAGAATAGCAAATGCTAATTTTTTACTTGATACCAAGCTCGTGATCTCAGGCTTATTGGCTTCTAAAACCAGGCAGCCCAGCAGGATGCTCACGAAGGGTGGCAGGCTTTTGTGTTCCTCAGCTCGGGGTGTCTGCTGCCAAGTGCCTACCAGGGCTGCTGACTCTCCTCTGGAATGCTGTCATGCACAATAGTCCCTGAATATTACCTGGGAGTCTCAAAATTAATTTTATGAGCCTTTATTATAACTATTAATTTGGAAAGAGGTGAAGGAAAATGCTCCACCTCTGACCGAACACACAATTACCAGAGATTTGTTTTTGAATCTTATAGAGATTTTATTTCAGTGATCAAAAGAATGCAGTTAATGGAATTTATAATGATTAACATCAGGCATGCACCTCTACCTGAAACTGTCAGTTTTTGACTTGCCTAAATCTTTATAATTTTTTAGGCACATATGTGAACGTTCGGTACCCTGAAATGTTAATGTTTTGTATTCTGATATCCATGGTAAGTTAACTTCTTCCTATGGCATCTGGCAATGAGAATTACGCTCATGAGCTTGATTCCTTTATAACTAAAGGATTCTAGGTTCTCAGGCAGCTTGTTCTACCTCGAGACCATATTTTAAAATAGTTGTTTAAGTAAATTATAGGGGTTGAAGAGACTCTAAAAGCTGGATTGTATGAACTCTTCGCCCCCAAATCTTCAGGCCTGATAGTCAAATGAAAGAGAGCCCACAGTTAAACAGTGCCAGGTTATTTCCCGCTACTTTTTCTGACAAAAAGATCTCCCTAAAAATCTGAAATGAATCCATACAAATAGAGTTTTACCTAAGTAGTCCCACTATCAAATTATAGAAAGCAGTTCCACTATCAAAGTTATACAAAGCAGTTAAGGGGACCTTGAGAAAGCAAGTCCCATATACAGTTAGTTAATACACATTTCATAGTTTCATTTATCTGTCAATTATTTTCACAATTTTAAAAACACAACCAAATCAACCAAATACACATGACCCTCCCTCAAGCCCCCCTCCCCGATGACAAGATGTCCCAAGACTGACAAAAACCTGGGGGTTCAGTCCCCCACAGCCATTTCTTCAACCATCCCATCAACAGCTCTCTGTTTCTTGAACTGCTTTTCCAAAAAGGTAATGCTGAGATCAGTCAGAAAGGCTTTCTGAGAAGACTGGTTTGGATTTCTGGGTCTGTTCCAGTCGATTCAAGATGAACTGGCTTGTATCAATGAAGCATTCAATGCAGTTCACAAAACAGGCCTCAGCCCGACTGTCCAACTTCGGCACAGCCTTATCCATGCACTTCTCCCAGCAATGTTCCGTCATCTGGTGCACCAGCTGCTGGAAGTGCTGCTTCTGCATCTCCACCTCGATGAAATGCTGCAGCTGAGGGTCCACTGCGCCCAAACCCCCAGTGGAAGACAATGAGGAATCCATCCCAGCATGACTATGCTGGCCAACGAGCTCTGAACCCACTCCCTGACCTTCACGTGTCTGGATGACTGAACCGGAACCCCAGAGATATTTTTATAAGCCTCAGTGTCACCCTAATGGTGAGTGCCCAAGTTAAGGTCTCAGAGCAGGTCCAGTATATCATTAAAAAATACAGAGTTACGGCACTTACATACCTATGTGCCATATATCTGCTAAAGAGAGCACCCCAGAGATATTTTTATAAGCCTCAGTGTCACCCTAATGGAGAGTGCCTAAGTTAAGGTCTCAGAGCAGGTCCAGTATATTGTTAAAAAATACAGAGTTACTGCACTTACATACCTATGTACCATATATCTGCTAAAGAGAGCACTTAAAAGGAACAACTTGACTTGAACATAAAATAATTACAAAAAAAGTTAGTACTTAAAAAGAAATTGGAACAGCTGGCTTATAGCTCAGTGAGAGAGTACTCTTACTGCCATATTCCATGTCCTGGGTACAAGCTACAGAGCAAATAAAAACAAAGTTTATTATTTGATAAATTCAAAAGGAACAGTGCAAATGAGAATCCACTAACACAAGAGTAACAATTGTCTTCAAAGTTTCTCAGGAATTGACACTTTACACTTTTTCTAGAACATAATGGAATATTTACTAAAGCATACTCAATTAGTGAAAATCATTTCCTGGGAACAAGAATCAGTCTGGAGTCTATCAGACAGAATCTGTCCTTCTGAGGAAACCCTTTCCACAGAGCGCTCTTTAAGTCCCTGTTCCTCAGGCTGTAGATGAAAGGGTTCAGCATGGGGGTCACCACTGCATACATCACAGCAGCTGCCATGTCCTTCCCAGCAGAGTGAGAGGATGAGGGGTTGAAATAGACAGCACTGACGGTGCCATAGAAGAGGGAGACCACAGCCAGGTGGGAGCCACAGGTGGAGAAGGCTTTCCATCTTCCCCCTGGGGATGGGACACTCAGGACAGCACAGGTGATGTGGATGTAGGAGGCCAGAATGCAGACAAATGGGATGAAGATGATCAGGGACCCCTCTGTGAGAATCGTCATCTCAGTGAGGTGTGTGTCTGAGCAGGAGAGTTTCAGGAGAGGGTTCAAATCACAGAAGAAGTGGGGGATGACATTGTCTGCACAGAATAAGAGTCGAGCCATGAGCAGGATCTGCAACAAAGCATTCAGGTTGGCAATGACCCAGGAGCCAGCCACCAGCAGGGTACAGAGCTGAGGGGTCATCTTTGTTGTGTAGTGTAAGGGGTGACATATGGCCACAAAGCGATCGTAGGCCATCACAGCCAGGAGGAAATTGTCCATGTCAGCAAACACAGAGAAAAAATACAGCTGTGTAAGACACCCAGAAAAGGAGATGGTCTGATTCCTAAGTATGTGGTTGGCCAGCAGCTTGGGGACAGTGGTAGAGGAGAAGCAGGCATCCACAAAGGACAGGTTGCAGAGGAAGAAGTACATGGGGGTGTGCAGGTGGGAATCAGTGCCGATGGCCAGGATGATGAGCAGGTTTCCCAGGACGGTGGCCAGGTACATGATGAGGAAGAGCAGGAAGAGGGGCTGCTGCTGCTTGGGCTGCCTGGAGAGTCCCAGGAGGAGGAACTCGGAGACAAGAGACTGGTTCATTTTCTCATGGTATGAGCCCCAATGAACAGAAGACAGTGAGTCAAAGCCTAGAGGGAGATGGTCCGGATGTGATAGAGCTCAAGAAAAGCGTACCTTTACATATCAGTTTGTAGGGCTGCTCGAACTAGATGTGCACACCCCACCCACATGTTCACTTTTCAATACTTGGCTTTGATGCTTTTCGTACATGAATCCCTGAGACCTGATTTTCATAATGAACATGAAAACACACTGTACCTAAAATGAACTGTGTCTCTACTTAGGTTGTTCACTTTTCCCTTCATATCAGACTTACCCAACTCCTTGGTATTTCAGAAAGGCACACAAAATTGCTGGTTAGTCCTGAGCTTATCTCAAGTGACAAGAAATGAATTCTGGACTCTGATCATGACTACCTGTTTCTGGAGGAACTTGCAAAGAAGTTCCTAAAAGAACTTCACCTCTGAATAAACAATTGTGCATTTCCACTGCCGTGACTCTACCTGGGGAGGTTGGTGCTGTCTGCTGCTGTTCTCCTTGACCAGGGCTGCCCAGGTCTTCTCTCAGGAGTGTGGTGTCTTCCGAACATTGGCAGGTCCTGATCAGTGAGGAGTTGTAGTCTTGGTCTTCTGAGCAGGAAAGATGTCCAGGACTGTCACAGAACAGGCATTTACTGGAGCCACTTAGGCCAATGGGACCAGACTTCCTTAGAGTCTCATTAGCGACAAGAAGTTAGTAATTCCCCATCTACATCTTTGTCCCCTTTGGACCAAACAATTTGGGCAACAAACATCATCAGAAATTGAGGACAATTTTGGATCAAAAGGTAAAGACACTAGGAAATAGACTACAGTGATTGCAGTGGATCCCAGTAGACCTCACTTACCTCGTCGACCCTCTTGACTCTGTGACTGGGTCTTTGCCCACAGATAGGAATATTCAGTTATTTCATCTTCTGTGTTTGCAGAACTAGGAATATTCCTACATTCTGTGTAATATTTATTTTCACATATGTGATCATCCTCAGTGGTGATTATGATGCTATAGTGTCTCTAATTTGTAGGTAGGAATATTAAGGACACACTAGTAACATTTAATAGCAGGATACCATGGAGTCTGCTTTGAAGGGCTGTTGTCTTTGTGATATTTCAAATTCCAGGCCTTTATGGTGGATATCTTTTGGGGCATCTGTCCAACTAATGGTTTACTTTTTTTTTTTTTTACTAGAACCCCTATTCCAAAGGATTTCATTGTGGTGAGTCACTGGGAACTTTGTTTATATCACACAGATACACACCCACCTGGGTCTGAGGAGAGAGAAAGAGAGAGAGAGAGAGAGAGAGAGAGAGAGAGAGAGAGATTTCTTCCATAGCAGGTGGGACCACAGTATTTGGAACAAAGATTGAGAGACAACCATTGCATATCACTATGGAGATCCCCAAAATGTCTAACTCCAACCCTGCTCCATCTGTCCAGTTCTGATTAGAGAATCTCAGGGCTACAAAGAATGAAGCATATAGGTGAGCATGGAAGTGAACTTAAAATCTAACACTGGAGAAACAGAGATAGGAGAACTGACAGAGAGAGAAACAGAGAGACAGAGAATGGAGAGGAGCAAAGGGGTGGAGACACAGAGAATTCCAGGTGACAGTTTCTGTTTTACATTTTATGATTTATTTTTATTGGATGTATATTAGAATTTTGCCTACATGAATTAAGTGCACTTCATACATGCAGTGCCTACAGAAACCAGAAAAAGAATTCAGCGTTCTGGAACTGTAGTTACTGATGGTTGTTAGCTGCCACGTGGGTGATGGGAAGTGAGCCAAGATCCTCTGAAAGAACAGCCAGTTCTGTTAACGGCTGAGCCATTTCTTCAGGACCATCAGTGATATTTTTAATGTATGGTTAATATTTTTTAAAATCAACTGGGATATAGCTCAAAGGTTAAGTGCTCACAGAGCTTGCCCAAGCCCTCGGATTCTTCTCTTGGCAACTCAAAAATAATGTTGGTGGGGTAAATGCAGACCAGCTTGGAAGTAAGCACCACCAGGGAGTCTGTCAGTAACAGAGCGTGATCATTTTTGTTGTCGGGGCCTAGCCACCAGCTTGGTGGTAACATTTTATAATCCTAGCTCTGGGAAGGCAGGGTCAAGAATCAAGTAGTTTAAAGGTAGCTCTGATCTATACAGCAAGATCCTATTCAAAGTGGGGAGAATAGAGGGATGGAGAGAAGAAGAGAAGGGAGGAAAAATGAGGGAGGAGGGAGAGAAGACAGAGAGAACACCCGGTGATGCTTTCAGAGGATAATTAATGACTGATTAAAAAGACCAAGATACAGATCAGAGGTAGAGCGCTTGCTGAGCATGCTCAAGGACCCAGGGTTCCCCAGTGCCACGAAGAGAGCCACAGTGTGGAAAGTCCAGGTTTGGCCAGGGCTTCCCTCAGGATTTTTCTTTTCTTTTTTCTTTCTTTTTTTTTTTAATTTTATTTATTTCTGTATGTGTATGAATGTACTGTCTGCATGCAAGTTTGTGCACCCCGTGTCGTGCAATGCCGCGGAGGTCAGAAGAGGGTGTCGGATTCCCCTGGAACTGGAGTTCTCCTGGAGTTGGAGTTTCAGACGGTTCTCGGCCGCCATGTGGGTGCTGGGGATCGAACCCGGGTCCTCTGTAAGAGCGGTCAGTGCTCTTAACCGCTAGGCCATCTCTCCAGCCCTCCCTCAGGATTTTGATGTCTTTGTAACATTGGCAGGTCTTGAGCAGGTCAGGAGCAAATATTTGGAATCTTGGTCTTCTAAGCAGGAAAGATGTGCGGGTCAGTCACAGAACAGGCATTTACAGGAGCCTCTTTGGTCACTATGACCAGATTTCCTTAGATCATCCTCTTTGACAGGAAGGGAACAATTCCCCATCTACCTCTTTGGCCTCTTTGGACCAAACAGTGAGGGCAACCAACATTGTTAGCATTTAGACACACCTCTTTGTCAAAATGTAAATTAGGAATGGGTCCACATTGATTGAAATAGATCCCAGTACACCTCCATTGCTATTCAATATGATTTTTTATAGCCTTAGTGATCTGGGTCTTTGTCCACAAATAGGAATATTTATTTTTCTATCTTTTTTTTCAGAATTGGGAGTATTCCTGTGTGTATTAGTCACTTTTATATTGCTGTGATAAAACCATCATGACCAAGGGAATATAAAAGGAAAAGTTTATTTGAACTTACGATTGATGGTTCCAGGGAATTAGAGTCCATTGTGGAGGGGAAGCATGGTGGCCGGGGCTGGAGCAGAAAGCTGAGGTTCACATCTTCCAATGAGCACTCCTGTCAAGAGAGAGAGAGAGACAGACAGACAGACAGACAGACAGATGGAGAATGCAAGACTTGTTAAACGCACTAAGCCCTCCCCCAGTGACGTACTTCCTCCAGCATGGCCACACCTTCTAAGATCTCCCAAAACAGTGCCACCAACTGGGAACAAAATGTCTGAATACTTAAAGCCTACGGGGGACCCTCTCATTCAAACCACCACACTGTGTTTTGTGTAATTGTTGCTATCACATATCTGATCATCCTCAGAAGCAACAAATGATTCCATATTGTCTCTAATTCATAGGGACGAATATTAAAGGCACAGGAGTATATAATAACAGGTGATTAAAGAGTGATTTGAAAGGCAGGTTTGTTTGTGATATTGCAAATTCAAGGTGTTCATGGTGGTATTTTGGAGGGTATCTCTCTAACTAACAGTCTACTGTTTTCTTTGAATAGAACCTCTATTCCACATAATCTTGGTATAGTGAGGTGCTGGGAACATTTTTATATCACACATACAATACACATAAGAATACAATATTAATTAATTGTGCCACATTAATTGTACTCAACTGATGAGTGGATAGACAAAATATGGTCCATCTACACAATGGAGTTCTATGCAGTGGTATAGAAAGATGACATTATGAACTTTGCAGGTAAATGGATGGAACTAGAACCTGTTATGCTAAGTGAAGTAACACAGTCCCAGAAAAACAAATAAGAAATGGTACCCTCATTTGTGGATGTTAGCACCAAATACCTAGTAGTAAGGCAAACTGATCTATCTATCTATCATCTATCTATCTATCTATCTATCTATCATCTATCTATCTATCTATCTATCTATTTATCTATCTATTTATATCCTGAAAAAAAACTGTGCAATTATAATGTGAATATCTTAATGGGATCTAGAATTAACCTACCACTTATTTTCAGACTTTGTAATTGTGGTACATGGGGGGGTATGTATGCATACTTTAGAGTAACATAAAATTAAAGGGAAATGTCAGGCATGGTGGTGCACGCTTTTTCTCCTAGCACTCAGGAGGCAGAGGGAGGTGGATCTTTGTGAGTTCAAGGCCAGCCTGGTCTACAGAGTGAGTTCCAGGACAGCTGGGGCTATAGAGAGACCCTGTCTCAAAAAAGACCCAAAAGAAAAACAAAATTAAAGGGGAAAAATGTGAATCCTAAACATGTTTTAGAATTAACATACAGTTTACTTTCAGATGTCATCATGTTGGTATACATGTGAAGAACATATATGCATATTTTGGGGCAATACAAATTGGAAAGAACAACAACAAAAGGACTGGGTCAAAGAACTGACTGAAATGGCCCAAAACAATAAACCTCTGCATAGAAAAACTTTAAAAAGACTGAAAAGAAGATGCAAGACATGTATGGCAAAATGCATGAACATGGGTGAGGTGGGGGCATGGAAAGTGGAACGAGTCTAAATTGGATCAAGAAATGTATGAATTGCACAGTTCAATAAAAAACATTAAAAAATCCCTGTCAGCTAGTGATGCTGTAGGCTAAATAAGATGCTAGCATAACACACTGCTCGTGGTTTGGCAAGGCTGGTTGTATGCCTCATGTCTTTTGTAAAAATGTGGCACACATAATTATGTAGAGTCCTCATACTTGATAATGCTAGTAAATGGATGGGAATCTCAAAGATACAGAATGACAGACGGACATACAGGCAGTATATCGTGTGTCCCTGTTTCATTTCTGTTGCTGTGATAGAACATCCTAACAAAAAGCAACACAGGAGAGGAAGGGGTCTATGTTAGCTTAGTCCATCATTTCAGGGAAGTCACAGCAGGAACTTCACCAGGTAGCCACATCACATCCGGTCAGTGCACACGGGCTGCTTGTTTTCTCTCTTCATTCATACAGTTCAAGGTCCAGAGTAGGGGACGACATTGCCTACAGTGGACTGGGTCCTTGAAAAAAAGAATACAATATTAATAATTTTAATTTAATTAATGTATTGATCTATTTATTTATTGTGTATTTGTGTGTGTGTGTGTGTGTGCACATGCACACATGTGTGCCACAGTATGCCTGCAGTTTAGAGGACCACTTGCAGCAGTCAGTTCCCTCCTGGCACAATGGGGGTTTCAGGAATTGAACTCAGGTCATCAGACTTGGTGAAGACTCATATTAAAAAACAGTTTTTCAATAAATTTTAATGCATTGGTAAAATCTTACACAACTAATGCTAAACCAAATATAGAGTGGCAGTGTTTAAGAAAGGAGGGATGAAAGATGACAGACATTCCGATATAAAAATATTCCTAATTTTTTTTCTAAAAGTCAGGATATGTACACATTTTTATTTACCTTTCTCTCCTTCCACATCTTCCAAAAACTTTCTTCAATATGCAGCATCAAGAACTGTAAAGGGCCAGGCATGGTGGCACACACCTTTAATCCTAGCCCTTGGGAGGTAGAGGCAGGCATATCTTTGTGAGTTCAAGGCCAGCCTGGTATACAGAGCGAGTTCCAGGACAGCTGGGGCTACAGGGAGACCCTGTCTCAAAAAGACAAAAAAGAAAAAGAACTGTAAAGGAAGCAGGAGATGAAGTCAGAGGCAGAACACTTATCTAGGAGGTGCAGGACCACAAACTTCTTTACCATAATAAAAGGAAAAAAAAAAGAATGGAGAGATGGTCAGTGGTTAAGATCACTGGCTGCTCTTGCAGAGGACAAGGTTTCACTTCCCAGCAGCCACGTGGTGCTAATGACTGTCTGTGACTCTCACTACAGGGGATCTGAAGCCCTCTTCTGATGTCCATGGGCATTGCAGGACATAGATGCACTTGCAGACATGCACGCAATACTGGAGACTGGCCCTGGACTGAGAAGTACAGGAGAGCAAATATTGCTGAGAGTCCCAGGAGGAGGAACTTGGAGACAGGTGACTGATGGTCTGAGCCCTGGTGCATAGAAGACAGTGAATTCAAAACCTAGATGGGATGGTCAGGGTGTGGTGAGGATCTAGGCAGGACCACGTTCAGAAATCAGTTCATAGAGATGCTAACAAGGACTGCCCACCCCACCTGCATGTCTACTTTCTAATACTTGGCTTTTATTCTCTTCCTACATGAATCCCTGAGTCCTGCTTTGTATCTAAACACTGAAGAACACACGGCCTCTAAACCTAGCTGTGTGTCTACCTGCCTTTTCTCAGTTCTCATGCTACCTCAGACCTATCTGACTCCTTTAGCAGCTCAGAAAGGTACAAGAAAAACGGTTGCTTGGTTTATTCTCAAGTGAGAAACAATGAATTTAGGGCATTTATCATGACTTCCTATCTCCGGAAGAAAGTTCAAAGGAAGGTCCTGAAATAATTTTCTTTTCAATGAAAAAGTATTTGGGTCACCACTTCCATAACCTTACCTGGGGAGGTTGCTGCTATCTACTGCTATCCATCTTACAGGGCCTCTCTTTATTTGTAAGCATTGCGATGCTAGGAAACATTAGCAGTTCCTAAAGTGAGTGTGGAGCAGGCAGTTACATTCTTGATAGTCTAAGCAGGAAAGCTGTGTGGGACAATCATAGAACAGGCACTTACAGGAGCCTCTTTGGCCACCGGGACCACATTTCCTCAGAGCCTTATTAGCCGCAAGAGGAGAACAATCCCCCATCTACATCTTTGGTTGCTTTGCACCGAAGAATGAGGGCAACAAACATCATCAGAGTTTACCTGAAATTTCTGGGTGGAAATGTAAAGATTATTAGGAATGTGTCCACAGCAACTGGACTGAGACTTGGTATAACAGTTCTATCTCACAAAAACTGTAATCTGTGTTAAATGGAGAGATATATGAAAGGAGATTCTATCCAGAAGGTTTAAGTCTATCAACCATAACCTGCTGTTCTCTCCCGGAGATAATGTCTCAAGAATCAGTTTCCCTAGGGTCCTGGGAAGCTGGCTGAGTGGGTAAAGTTCTTGCTGTGCAAGAGAGAAGGTGTGAGTTGGATCCCTAGAACACAGTAAAAACGAGACTAGTACTGTCTGTCTGGATTCTCAGTGATCCATTGTGGAGATGGGAGGCTAAGACGGAAGCATCCCTGATGTGGGATCATGGGCCGCCAGCCTGGAGTGTGTGCATCAGCAAGCAAGAGACCTTGCCTCAAACACAGTAGAAAGCCAGGCCCAATGCCTGGGATTGTCCTCTGACTTCCATTCTTGTGTGCTACATGAGTATGAACACATTTGTCTGCATAGAAACATCCAGAGACACACAAGATAAGAGAAAGAGGAAAAGAGAGTCAGACTCCCCAGGATCCTGTTGTCCCAGATGAAGCTCATCTAGTAAGGTGCTCCTAACATTACCCCCTGCAAATTGCAGATGATATGGCATACTTGTCAGCCAAGATGATCGCAGAAGAAGGAGATATCATACAAAATACACAATAAAGATAAAAGATACACAATAAAGATAAAAATACACAATAAAGATAAAAGATAAAAAAAACACAACAAACAGAAAGATTCTTGAATCTATGGACGCAGTTCCAAACAACCAAGATAATAAAAGTTGACATTCCAAGGAAGCCTTCTGGAAACTGTCCAGAGGGGAAGGGATGTAGCGTGAAGAGTTCCTGAGCCCCACCCTCTCCATAGCTGGTGGGACCACAGTAGTAGTAGAACTGAGATTAAGGGACAGGCAGTTTCATCACTATAAGGAAAGCCAAATTGTGTTAACTCAACCCTGCTCTGCCTGTCCAGTTCTGATCAGAGGAGCAGACATGGCCTAAAGAAGCAAACACCTAGCCATTCTTGGTGGTAAAATATTTAAAATAATTTTAATTGAATTTTGTGTAACCATATATAACTCTCAATAAATCTTGATGACCTTTGAGCCCCATCTCCATTGGCACCCTCCCACAATCCCCACTGGAATTCATATATCCTGTCATTTGGCCCATTGCACCAATTTAGTGTTCCTGGCTGTTCTGCAGTGCAAGGTCATCCACTCAGTTCTAGTGAGTCTATGTAGGGTCCCTCACTCTAAGAAGACCAGCTCTTCCTCACCTGACAGTAATCAGCTGCCAATATTTCTTCATCTAGCATTGGATTCCCCAGTTCCATGCTGTTTTCATCTGGTTGAGTTTGCACAGTTCTTGTGCATGCTGACACCACTGCTGTAGGTTCGTATGACCAGGGTCCAAGGAGCTTGTAGGATTCTGATTCCATATGGTCATGCCTCACCTCCCTGGATCTTACACACCGCCCCCTCTTCTGCAATGGTCCCTGAGCCCTGGATGAGTGAAGCTGAATGTAGGAGGCCAGTCCCTGGACCCACACTCTGCAGACTCCTAATCTCCATAGTGTGGCCATTTATGACCTTTTGTGCTCCAGGCCCTCTGTTGCATGAGGGACTTTCCTTAATGAGAGTTAAGAGATTCATTGGTGTTCTCTTAGTCCTTTGTTCTATGTTGCATCAGCCTTAGGTGTAGAGGTTGTGTTGTAGATGTGTTGTTAAGTTTTGGCCAATTCACAGACAATGTCTATGTGTGGCCAGTTGTGGTACTCATCTGGTACAAAACAAGCTTCTTTGATGAGTGGTGTCTGGGATATTTGCCTGTAAGTATAAGAATGCATATTTTGTACTTAGTAAGAAGTTACATTTGTCCAGGGATGTGACAGCCTTGGGAATTTCTCTAAATCAATGACCTCTCCATTTATGCGTATTTGGCTATATTTACAGCACCACACATGGGTTTCCTCCCACTGAGTGGGCTTTAAGTCCAATTAGTTGGCTGTTGATTGCCCCCAATATTAAAGCACCACCACTGCCCCAGTGGCATCTGCAGTGCCAGATACTGATGGGGATATTTTAAATTTGGTTTTTAAGCTGGTGTTGGACCATCAATTGCTGTTTGGTGTGCCTTAGCAGCTTGTGTAGTGATTTCCAAAGCCAGGAACGTTAGCCTTCAGGGAAAGTGGGTTCCAGGTTACATCCAGCTCTATTGCTCCAAATTTGGTCCCCAATTCTGTCCTGTCTTCACCTTCAAGTTCTGGGAGGCAGTCAAGGGCTGTGGCAATAGCCTGTGTAATTTTGGGAGTCTCTTAGACTATCCTAGTCAACATCTCAAAGGCATGTTTTATCCTGTCTGGCACTATTTCTTGTATGTAGCTGTCAGCTATGCACATGGATTCATGTAGAGAGAATGTATGTGTAATTTGTCATTAGATTATGAAAGTGACGTGATTCTGTCAGGTGTTTTACGCTAGCTAGGCATTATTTATCTGTCCTCTCTCCTTTTCCTGTCTAACCCTCCCTCCGTGTTTTCCTCATTTAAATTGTCCCCATTCTTCCCATTTCCCCCCTTGATAACTCCAGTCTCCTACGGTCCCATCTCTCTTGAGTGCCTTCATTCCCTTTATCTCCAAATTTCCTTATATAACCTTTCCCCTGCCCTCCCGTTTAGACACCGCATTTTATCCTTTTCTCCCTTAGTGACACCTGTCTCCTACTGTTCTCTCTCAGGTTTCCACTTTCCCTTTACTTTTCTGGTTTCTTTCCATTTTCCAGGTTCCTGCAGTTACATCAGGTCACATACTCACATATAAGGATTTGCTGCTAGGATCCACAAATGAGGGTGAACACACATCGTTTGTTTTTCTTAGTCTGTGTTTCTTCACTTAGCATAACATTTTCTAGTTCCATCTACACCTGCAGATTTAATGATTTTGTCTTTCTTTACCACTGAGTAGAACTCCATTGTTTAAATGTGCCAGATTTTCATCATCCTCAGTGGTGACTAATGATGTTATATTGTCTCTAATTTGTAGGTAGGAATATTAAAGATGTGATAACAGGATGCCATGGAGTCTGCTTTGAAGGGCTGTTGTCTTGGCAATATTGCAAATTCCAGGTCTTTATGGTGGATAGCTTTTGAGGCATCTGTCCAACTCACAGTTTACTATTTTTTCGGACTAGAACCCCTGTTCCACAGGATTTCGTTGTGGTGAGTCACTTGGAACTTTGTTTCTCTCTCTCTCTCTCTCTCTCTCTCTCTCTCTCTCTCTCTCAGATAGAGACAGAGAGACAAAGAGACAGAGAGACTGAATGACTGAACTCAGTGCTAGAACACTTAGTAGTATGTGTGAGGCCCTGGATTGAGTCCCCAGTGAATGGGCATAGCCCTAAACTTCACTTCTTCAATGGTGTTAATTAATAGATCCCACGGAGCTTGTGCCCATGAAATTTCCTGACATTGGGAGAGCAGGGCACACCAAGCGATAACGTTTTCCCATACTGCCTTATCACTGGGATGTGTCATAGAGCAAATATATGTCTCTTGGCAGTGGGAGGTAAAGGGACACAATGTCTCCAATGCTGGCCTCAAAGTCTTGAGCTCAAATGATTCTCCTTTCTGAGCCTCCTGAGCAGCTGGAACTACAGCTGTACCACTGTGGTTGGGTTTTCAAATGTTATGGACTTTATTCTCAAGTAATTAATAGTGTCCTTCCACTTTCACAGTATCTTGATTAAAGAGAAAAAAGAAGGCCAGTGTGGTACACAGCCCTTAACCTCAGCATTCCAGCATGATGAGCAGGTGTCCCAGGACAGTGGCCAGGAACAAAAAAGACCACCTAGAAAGGGACAATTTTGCTTACACATAAAACCACTATAAAGTTGATACTTCAAAAGAACTCCAAAAAACTGAGGAGGTAGCCCAGTAGCAGAGGGCTTGCATACCATGGGGGACATTGCCTGCACAGAATGAGAGTTGAGCCATCAACAAAGTGTAGAGAAGAGCATGGAGACTGACCACCACCCATGATCCAGCAACCAGCAGTGCACAGAACAGATGGGTCATCTTCATTGTGTAGTTTAAGGGGTGGCCGATGGTCCCAAAGCCATAAAACATCATAACCAGGAGCAAATTGTGCATGTTGGCAACTTCAAATAGAAAATATCTGCATGAGACACCCTGAGATGGAGATGGCCTGAGTCCTGAGTATGTGGTTGGCCAGTACCTTGGGGACAGTGTCGAAAAGACACAGATGTTCAAAAAGACAGGTTACAGAGGAAGAAGTACATGGGGGTGTGCAGGCGGGAGTCAGTGTCGATGGCCAGGATGATGAGCAGGTTTCCCAGGACGGTGGCCAGGTACATGATGGGGAAGAGCAGGAAGAGGGGCTGCTGCTGCTGGGGCTGCCTGGAGAGTCCCAGGAGGAGGAACTCAGAGACAAGGGACTGCTTCATTTTCTCATGGTCTGAGCCCAAGTGAATCGAAGACAGTGAATTTAAAACCAGAGGGGGATGGTCAGGATGCAAAGAGGATCTAGGCAGGACTATGTTTGCCTTTGAGTCATAGAGTTGCTAACACAGTTTTGCCCACCCCGCACATAGGTTCACTTTCATTAACTGGTTTGGATGCTTTTCCTACATGAATCCCTGAGTCCTGTTTTTTTTTTTTTTTTTGGTCTTTTCAAGACAGGGTCTCCCTGTAGCCCCAGCTGTCCTGGAACTCACTCTGTAGACCAGGCTGGCCTTGAACTCACAAAGATCCACCTGCCTCTGCCTCCCAAGTGCTAGGATTAAAGGCGTGCGCCACCACGCCCGGCTCCTGAGTCCTGTTTTATTTTTTATTTAGTGAACATGAAATCACGCTGTCTCTAAATCTAACTGTGCCTCTATTTACATTTTATTATTAATAAATTATTTTTATTAATAATATAATTTATTATTTTTTATTAATAATATAAATAATAAATTGATAAATTTTTCCACAAATTTATTATCAATTTAATTGATAATAATAATAATAATAAATTGATAAATTTATTATTTATATTATTACTCAGTTTTTGCTCCACCTCAGACTTGTCCAACTCCTTATGGCTCAGAAAGACACAGAAATCATTAGATAGTATGGAGTTTATCTCAAGTGATAACAAATGAATTCTGGATCCTGATGCCTGGTCTCTGGAAGACATTGCAAATGAAATTCCTAAAAGAATTTCAACTCTGAATAAATAAATATTTCTATTGCTGTAACCTTAACTACAGAGGTTGGTGCTATCCATTGCTGTCCACCTTGACCTATCTGGCTGGGCTTCTCTTAGGAGTGTTTAGAACTTTGTAACACTGGAAGGTCCTAAGCAGGTGAGAAGTGGGCATTTGGAGTCTTGGTCTTCTGAGCAGGAAAGATGTCCAGGACAATCACAGAAGAGGCATTTACAGGAACCTCTCTGGCCACTGGGACCAGATTTCCTTAGCGTCTCATTAGAGACAAGAGGATAATAATTCCCCATCTACATTTTTGGCCTCTTTGAACCAAACATTGAGGGCAAGGAGCATAATCAGAGTTTAGAGCCAATTCTTGAAGTAAAATGTAAAGATGTTAAGAATGAGTCTACACTCATTGTACCAGATCCCAGTAGGTATCCATTGTTATGTCAACTGTCATAACCTTGGTGATTGGGGTCTTTGCCCACAGATATTAATATTCAGTTATTTTATCACTTTATGTTTTCAGACCTAAGAATTATTTCTGTGGTTTGTGTAGTTTTTGCTTTCACATTTCTGATCATCCTCACTGGTGATTAAAGATGCTATATTGTAGAAGACAGAATGCCTGAAACCCTGTGGGTGAGCTATGGGATATGCAGATAGGGGAGATCTAAATATGATTAAAATGTATTGCATGAGAAAAGAGGAGTTGGAGTGAATAACATAAAAATATATTGTATAAAATTCTCAAAGAGAATAGAATATTTATCAACTATAAAAAAGATGCTATATTGTCTCTGATTTGTAGGTCAGAATACTAAGCACATGATAGTAAGATGTAAGAAAAGGATGACAGGTGGGCGTGGTGGTGCATGCCTTTAATCCTAGCACTTGGGAGGCAGAGGCAGGTGGATCTTTGTGAGTTCAAGGCCAGTCTTGTCTACAGAGTGAGTTCCAGGACATCTTACAGGGAGGCCTTGTCTCGAAAAGACAAAAAAAAAAGATTTTGGGGGCTGGAGAGATGACTCAGAGTTTAAGAGCACCGACTGCTCTTTCGGAGGACCTGGGTTCGATTCCCAGCACCCACATGGTGACTAAGAACCATCTAACACCCTCTTCTGACTTCCACAGCATTGCCAGACACAGGTACACCAAACGACATGCAGACAGTACATTCATACACATAAAAAAAGAAGAAAAAGAACAGGATGACAGGGAGTCTAGTTCAAGTGCAGGTGTCTCTGCAATATTGCAAACTACAAGCCTTTAGGGTAGTTATCTTTTGGGGAATTTCTCCAACTCACAGTTTACTGCATTCTTGGAGTGGAAGCCCTATTCCACATAACCTCAGTGTGGTTGAGCACTGGGAACTATATTTATGTCACACACACACACACACACACACACACACACACACACACACACACGCTTCCTCCATAACAGGTGGGAACAAGATACTTGGAACTAGGATTGAGTGACAACCAATGCATACCACTATGGAGATACAAAATGTGTGCCTCCAAAACTGTCCTACCTGTCCAGTTCTGAGTAGAGAATCACAGGGGAGGGTAAAGAAGCAAGCACATAGCTTAGCGGGTGGACATCAAATCCAACACTGTGGAGGCAGAGACAGGAGAATTGAGAGAAAGAGAGAGACAGAGAGAAAATGGAGAGAAAAGAAGGTGGACAGAGGCAAAGAGAAACATAAAAATACCAAGTGATATTTTCTTTTTTAATTTTTGTGATTGATTTTTCTTGTATGTTTGTGAGTATTTTGCCTGCAAGACTGTAAGTGCACTACATGCATGTGATGCCTGCAAAGGCCAGAAGACGGCATCAGATCCCCTGGAACTGGAGTTACTCATAGTTGTTAGCTGCCATGTGGGTCTGGGGAACTGAGGCAAGGTCCTCTGCAAGAGCAGCCAGTGCTCTTAATTGCCAAGCTATCTGTCTAGTCCCACCAACTGATATTTTTAAAGGATAGGTAAAAGTAAGATTAAAGATCAACTGGGATATAGTTCAAAGGCTCAGTGCTTGGAGCTTGGCCAAGAGCTTCAGATTCTTCTCCATACCTCAGAAATAATGATGGTGTAGTAAATGCAGACCAGCTAGGAGGGTAAGTACCACCAGGCTTCCCCTTAGTGAGGGGGCTTGACCATTTTCATTGTCAGAATCTCATTACCATCAAAATGTTACATGAAAATGTGAATGCTGTGGCAAGAGACATAGCTCAATGGTTAAGAGCACTGACTGTTCCTGCAGAAGACCTGGATTCAAATCCCAGCACCCACATGGTGGGTGAACAAACAACCATAACTCCAGTTCCAGGGGAATCCAACACCCTCATCTGACGTCCTTGGGCATTGCACGGCACAGATGTACTTGCATGCAAGAAATACACTCGTACACATAAAATAAAAATAAAAATAAATAGATAAATAATAAGAAAGAAAGAAAGGAAGAAAAAAGAAAGAAAGAAAGAGAGAAATATGAATTTTAAACAGCTCCAAATGGGCCAGACATGGTGGTGTATGCATTTAATCCAAGCACTCTGGAGGAAGAAGCAAGTGGATCTCTCTGAGATCAAGGCCAGCTTGGTCAACATAGAGTTCTAGGGTATCTGGGACTACAGGGAAACCCTGTCTTCAAAAAACAAACTGTTTCAAATTGAAATGACTTCAACTTTATGAATTAGAAAAGTATATGAACACTTATATCTGGGTGATGGGATTGCAACATTTAAGTAAAGTCTTTTGCTTTTGTTTCTTCCCATTTTTCTCTAATGTCATAGTCTATCATTGATATGCAAATGTGGACTGGCAATATGCCTGAGCAGGCAATACAATCAGATACAGAGAAAAATAAATAAAATAAAAATATCAAAGAAAAGGTAAAGTTCAGGCAATATTCATTGAAATGTCTTTCTTTTCTTTAAACCCTGGTTGCTTGTTGCCTTTGGTTTGGGAGCAGTGTCAGACACGTGAGGACATGGAGTGCATAGTATGTCTGAGCTGAGGATCTTGCAAGTTGGGAAAGTCTTGTCAGGCAGGTAGAATAACTGGAAGAAAAGCAGAGCTGAGACAAGGGGGGGGTTGTCTGGGGTTGCAGGAGAAGAACATGCTGCTCGATTTGATTCTCCGAGGCCTGGGTGCAGTGCTGGTCAGAGGAGAGCCAGGAACTGGGTCTGGGCAATGCAAATGTTGACTTATTTACTTGATACCAGGGCCATTACCTCACCCACACCAGGCCTAAGGTTACCCAGCCAATCAGGATGCTGCTCAAGTGTTCCAAGATTTTGTGTTCCTCAGCTGTGGGTGTGCGTGGCTACATGCCCACCAGGGCTGCTGGCTCTCCTGAAATGCTGTCACACACATTTGTCCCTGAATATTACCCGAGACTCAAAACTAATTGTATTATATCTATTTATTATAATGATTATTATAACTATTAAGTTGGACATAGAAAGGAGGTGAAGGAAGACTCTCCTCTTCTGGCTGAATACACAATCACCAGAAATGTTTTTATAAGCTTCAGTGTCATACTAATGAAGAGTGCCTGAGTTAAGGTCTCAGAGCACTCCACTATATTGTAAAAAAAAATTCTACCTGGTTACAGGGTTCAAGTACATATGTAGCATATATCTTTGAATGAGAACACTTAAAATGAACAACTTGAATTGAACATAAAATAATTACAAAGTTAGTATTTAAAAAGAAATTCCAATCGCTGGCATATAGTTCAGTGGGAGAGTACTCTTACCCAGCATATGCGATGCCCTGGGTACAATCTTCAGAGCAATAAAAGAAACAAAGTCCATTAGTTGATAGATTCAACAGAAAGGTGTGAATGAGAAACCACTAATAAAAGAGAAACAATTGTCTTGAAAGTTTCTCAGGAATTGATACTTTATACTGTTTACCAGAACATAATGGAACATTAACTAAAGCATACTCAATTGGGGAAAATCATTTTCTGTGAATAAAAATTAGTCTGGAGTCTACCAGACAGAAAATGTGCTTCTGGAGAAACTCTTTCCACAGAGCACTCTTCAAGTACCTGTTCCTCAGGCTGTAGATGAAAGGGTTCAGCATGGGGGTCACCACTGTGTACATCACAGCAGCTACCATGTCCTTACCAGCAGAGTGAGAGGATGAGGGGTTGAAATAGACAGCACTGACGGTGCCATAGAAGAGGTAGACCACAGCCAGGTGGGAGCCACAGGTGGAGAAGGCTTTCCATCTTCCCCTTGGGGATGGGACTCTCAGGACAACACAGATGATGTGGATGTAGGAGGCCAGGATGCAGACAAATGGAATGAACATGATCAGGGACCCCTCTGTGAGAATCATCATCTCATTGAGGTGTGTGTCTGAGCAGGAGAGTTTTAGGAGGGGGGTCACATCACAGAAGAAGTGGGGGATGACATTGTCTGCACAGAATGAGAGTCGAGCCATCAGCAGAGTGTGTAACAGGACATTTAGGTTGGCAGTGAGCCAGGGTCCAGCGACCAGCAGGATACAGAGCTGAGGGGTCATCTTTGTTGTGTAGTTTAAGGGGTGACATATGGCCACAAAGCGGTCATAGGCCATCACGGCCAGGAGGAAATTGTCCATGTCAGCAAACAGGAAAACAAAGTACATCTGCGTGAGACACCCAGAGAAGGAGATGGCCTGACTATTGAGTATGTGGTTGGCCAGCACCTTGGGGACAGTAGTGGAGGAGAAGCAGGCGTGCACAAAGGACAGGTTGCAGAGGAAGAAGTACATGGGGGTGTGCAGGCGGGAGTCAGTGCCAATGGCCAGGATGATGAGCAGGTTTCCCAGGACGGTGGCCAGGTACATGACGAGGAAGAGCAGGAAGAGGGGCTGCTGCTGCTGGGGCTGCCTGGAGAGTCCCAGGAGGAGGAACTTGGAGACAAGAGACTGGTTCATTTTCTCATGGTCTGAGCCCCAGTGAATAGAAGACAGAGAATTCAAAACCTAGAGGGGGATGATCAGGATGTTACAGGACTCTAGGCAGGACCACATTTACATATCAGTTCATAGAGTTGCTAACATAAGATGTTCACACCCCACCCATACATCCACTTTTTCATACTTGGCTTAGATGCTTTTCCTACATAAATCCCCGAGTCCTATTTTCCATAATGAACATGAAAACACACTGTCTCTAAATCTGGCTCTGTCTCTACTTAGGTTGCTCTGGTTTCCCTCCACCTCGAAGTTATCCAACTCCACAGTGGCTCAGAAACATATAAGAAATTTCTGGGGCTGGAGAGATGGCCTAGCGGTTAAGAGTGCCGACTGCTCTTGCAGAGGACCTGGGTTCGATACCCAGCACCCACATGGCAGCTGAGAACTGTCTTTAACTCCAGTTCCAGGAGAATCCGACACCCTCTTCTGACCTCCTCAGCATTGCATGACACGGGTGCACAGACCTACATGCATACAGTACATTCATACACATACAAAATAAATAAAATTTAAAAAAGAGAAATTGCTAGTTATTACTGAGTTTATATCAGTAACAACAAATAAGTTCTGGACTCCGATCATGACTTCTTGTTCCTATTCCTCTGGAATAAGTTACAATGGAAGTTCCTAAAAGAACTTCATGTCTGAATAAACAAATATTTGTGTTTCCACTGCTGTAACCCCACCTGTGGAGGAGGCTGGTACTGTACATTGCTGTCCACCTTGACATAACTGGCCAGGGCTTCCCTCAGGAGTGTGATGTCCTTGTACCTTGGCAAGTCCTGAGCAGATGAGGAGCAAGTATTTGGAGTCTTGATCTTCTGAGCAGGAAAAATGTGGGGTACAGTCACAGAACAGGCATATACAGGAGCCTCTTTGGCCACTGGGACCAATTTCCTTAGAGCCTCATTAGTGATAAGAAGATAGCAATCCCCCATCTACATCTTTGGCCCCTTTGGACCAAACAATGACAAGGAACATCATCAGAGTTTAGAGGGAACTCTTGAGTCAAAATGTTAGGAATGGGTCCACATTAATTGAAATAGATCCCACTAGACATCTATTGCTATATCAACCCTCATAACCTTGGTAATCTGGGTCTTTGTTCAGAAATAGCAACATTTAGTTTTTCTCTCTTTTTTTTCAGTCTTGGAAGTATTCCTGTATGTTTTTTTTAATTAATTTATTTATTTTCTATGTGTATGAATGTACTGTCTGCATGCAGGTTTGTGCACCCGTGTTGTGCAATGCCGCAGAGGTCAGAAGAGGGTGTCAGATTCCCCTGGAACTGGAGTTCTCCTGGAATTGGAGTTACAGATGGTTTTCAGCCACCATGTGGGTGCTGGGGATCGAACCCGGGTCCTCTGCAAGATCAGTCAGTGCTCTTAACCGCCAGGCTATCTCTCCAGCCCCTCCTGTATTTTCTATAATCTTTACTTTCATGTGTCTAATCATCTTCAGAGCTGATTAATGATGCTATATTTTCTCTCATTTGTAGCTAGGAATATTAAGGGAACAATAGTAACAATGTCATAACAAGATACTATAGAGTCTGCAGTTTTCTCTGCAGTATTGTAAATTCTAGGCCTTTGTGGTGGATTTCATTTGGGGCCTCTCTCCTACTCACTTTTCACTGTTTTTTTGGAATGGAACCTTTACATTACCTTGAATAGTGAGGCATTGGGAACCATGTTTATATCACACACACACACACACACACACACACACACACACACACACACACCTCTGCAGACATACTTCCATAGCTGGTGGGACCACAGTACTTGAAATAAAGATTGAAACACAATCAGTGCAAGCCAGGCATGCACACCTTTCATCCTAGCACTCAGGAGGCAGAGGCAGGCAGATCTTTGTGAGTTCAAGGCCAGCCTGGTCTACAGAGCCAGTTCCAGGACAGCTGGGGCTACAGGGAGACCCTGTCTCAAAAAGACCCCCCCAAAAAAGGAAAGAAACACAATCAGTGCATATCACTATGGAGACAGTGAAAATGGGTCACCCCAACCCTGTTCCACCTGTCCAGTTCTGATTAGACAATCACATGGGGATAAAAAGCAAGCACATAGCTGACCATGGTAGTAAGCTTCTAAATCCAGCACTGTGGAGACTGAGACAAGAAGTGAGAGAGAGAGAGAGAGAGAGAGAGAGAGAGAGAGAGATTTTCTTTTTTAATTTTTGTGATTTATTTTTATTGTACATATATGACTATTTTGCCTGAGTGAATACAAGTGCACTACATGTGTCTAATGCCTGCAGAGACCAGAAGAGGTATCAGATGTCCCGGAGCTGCAGTTACCAATAGTTGTTAGCTACCATGTAGATGCTGGGAACTAACCCAGATCCTCTACAAGAGCAGCTAGTGCTCTGAACTGCCGAGCCATCTCTCCAGTCCCATTAAGTGATATTTTTAAAGGATAATTAATAATATTATTAAAAATTGGGGCTGGAGAGGTGGCCTAGCTGTTAAGAGTGCCGACTGCTCTTACAAAGGACCCAGGTTTGATCCCCAGCACCCACATGGTGGCTGAGAACTGTCTTTAACTCCAGTTCCAGGGGAATCCAACACACCCTCTTCTGACCTCCAAGGCATTGTATGACACAGGTGCACAAACCTACATGCAGACAGTACATTCATACACATAAAAAAAAATTAAGCCTGGTGTGGTGGCGCACGCCTTTAATCCTAGCACTCAGGAGGCAGAGGCAGGCGGATCTCTGTGAGTTCAAGGCCAGCCTGGTCTACAGAGTGAGTTCCAGGACAGCTAGAGCTACAGGGAGACCCTGTCTCAAAAAGACATAATAAATAATAAATAAATAATAAATAAAATTAAAAAAAAGAATATTATTAAAAATCAACTAGGATTGGGGACTGGAAAGATGGCCTAGTGGTTAAGAGCACCAACTGCTCTTGCAGAGGACCCAGTTTCCATCCCCAGCACCTACATGGCAGCTGAGAACCATCTTTAACTCCAGTTCCAGGGGAATCCAACACCCTCTTCTGACCTCCGTGGCATTGCACGACACGGGTGCACAGACCTACATGCAGACAATACATTTATACACACACAAAATAAATAGTTTAAAAAAATCATTGCTTAGTCAGGAGTGGTGGCACACGCCTTTAATACTAGCACTTGGGAGGCAGAGGCAGGTGGATCTTTGTGAGTTCAAGGCCAGCGTGGTCTACAGAGTGAATTCCAGGACATCTGGGGCTACAGGGAGTCCCTGTCTCAAAAAGACCAAAAAAAATCATTGCTAGGGGCTGGAGAGATGGCCTAGCGGGTAAGAGCACCGACGCTCTTGCAGAGGACCCGGGTTCGATCCCCAGCACCCACATGGCGGCTGAGAACCGTCTGTAACTCCAATTCCAGGAGAACTCCAGCTCCAGGGGAATCCGAGACCCTCTTCTGACCTCCGCGGCATTGCATGACACGGGTGCACAGACCTGCATGCAGACAGTACATTCATACACATGCAAAGAAAAATAATAATAAAAAAAAATTAAAAAAAAAATCCTGCTAAGGAGCAGTGATCTAAAAAAAAAAATCAACTAGATATACCTCAGAGGTTGATACATGCAGACGTGGCCCAAGGCCCTCAGCTTTTCTTCTCCTGTACCTAATAAGTAAGAAGATGTGGTAATGCAGCCCAGCTTGGACACTAGGGAACCCCAGGTTTCATCAATAACAAGGCTTGATCAGATTTGTTGTGAGAATTTCATATACAATCAAAATTTTAGATGAAACTGTGAATGCTAAAAGGTTCTAAGTGGGCCAGGCATGGGGGCACCCCATTTTAAGCCCAGCCCTCTGGAGGCAGAGACAGCCTGGACCTCATATAACTTCAGTTTTTAAATTTAGAAAAGTAGAGGAAAGTTTATGTCTGAGTGATGGTGATGGGATTGCAATATTCAGTTCAGTCTTTTGCTTTTGTTTCCTTCCCAATGTTTCTAAAATGGCATTCTATCACTGATGTCCTTGTGTGTGCTGACAAGATGGCTCAGCAGGTGAAAAGCAGACAATGTGAGTGTCCTGAGTTTGTTAATCCTGGGTTAATCCATGTGGAAGAAAAAAAATGCTAAAAGTTGGCCTCTGACCTCCACACTATGTACACATGCATGGGACATCACATACATATAACACCATACACACCACACACACCCACACACACACACACACACAGCACACAAACAACCACCACATATACCAACATAAAATATCTACTTTTACCAATACTTGTATTTATCAAAAACTTATTTATTAGGGAGCATATTGTGTGGAGGTCAGGAGATAACTTTCAGAGTCAATGGCACAATGAGGGTTTCACGAAATTGAACTCAGTCAGACAGACTTGGTGGAAGAAGCTTTTACCTGCTAAGGCATTTATCAGCCACATTTCCCTTAAATTAGATCCATGAACAAACTTCCAATGGCCTGAAAGTCTCAAGTCTAAATTTTTTTCCGTTATTAATTTTCTCAATATTTATTTTTATTTATGTTCATTAGTGTATTTGCCAACCTCTCTAGATCCCTCTGGGTGTTTAAAGTTGATAAGGACTATTGTCATGGACTGAAAAGATGGGTCCGTTGGTTAGAGCACTGCAGCTCTTGGGAGGACCAGATCCGAATCCTACCATCCATATGACCGCTAGCAACCATCCATAACTCATTGCCACTGTCCCTGTACGAAAGTCAACTCCAGATGGATGGAAAGACCCTCAACGTGAACCCCAAACTCTGAAGGTGATAGAAGAAAATGTTTGCATCAGACTACAAGACATGGGTAGGAACGACTCCTAAATGGACAGCCGATCTGCATCAGGAATTAAGGTTGACCAATTGACAAATGGGACCCATTAAACTTCAAAAGCTGCTGTACATCAAAAGAAACAATCAAGGAATTGAAGAGAAATCCCACAGAGGGGAGGAAACCTTACCACAGATACATCTTACAAAGCATTGATTCCAGAATGGTTATAAACCACTTTAAAAAAACAAAGAAAAAAGAACAATGAAAAAAAAAAGACCATAATAATGAAAAGAACTGAACAGAGCTTCCACAAGTGAGGAAATTAGTGATGCCTGAGAAACACCTCAAGACATGTTCAACATCACTAATCATAAGGAATGCAAATCAAACCCCTTTAAGAATCATCACTTATTTCCAATCAAGAACTGGCTAGGATCAAAAACAAAATGCGATACCCAAGTGCTGGAGAGGTTGTGGAAAGGGGACATCATCCACTGTGGGGAATGTAAACTCATAGGACCACTATGGAAAGCAGTGTGGAGAACCCTTGGAAGACTTGGAATGAACTTGCCACCCGACCCAGCCATACCACTCCTAGGCATGTACCCTCAAGACTCACCCCACCACAGAAATACATGCACGGTCACGTTTATTGTAGCTCTCTTCACAATAGCAAGGAGCCGGAACCAACCCAAATGCCCCTCAACTGATGAGTGGATAGAGAAAATGTGGTACATCTACACAATGGAGTCCTATGCAGCAGTAAAGAAAGACGACATCATGAGCTTTGCAGAAAAATGGCTGGAGCTAGAGGACATCATGCTGAGTGAAGTAACACAGTCCCAGAAGAACAAACGATGAATGGTATCCCTCATCTGTGGATGCTAGTGCCAATTACCTACCTAGTTGTAAGTATTTCTTGTGTATGGCCCCCTGAGTTTTTGCCCAAAGCAGTTGGGAGTAATGCATATTGGAAACAACACCACCACAACCAACAACAGAAAGAACTGAATCGAAGAACTGACTGAAACAGTGAACTTCTGCTCAAAACAGTCAACTTCCTCATGGATAATATTGAGAAAGACTGAGAAAGAGATGAAAAGCATATTTGGCAGAATGCATGAACTCTGGTGGGGTGGGCTAATGGGGGGGGACATGGATTTAGGTTTTTAAAAAAATAAAAATAAATTTAACAACAACAACAACAAAAAAAGGTAGCCGGGCGTGGTGGCGCACGCCTTTAATCCTAGCACTTGGGAGGCAGAGGCAGGCGGGTCTTTGTGAGTTCAAGGCCAGCCTTGTCTACAGAGTGAGTTCCAGGACAGCTGGGGCTACAGGGAGACCCTGTCTCACAAAGACCAAAAAAAATTTATATAAAAAAAGAAATGATGATGGTGTAGTAAATGCAGACCTGCTAAGAGGATAAGTACCACCAGGCTTCCTGTTAGTGAGGCGGCTTGACCATTTTTGTAGTCAGAATCTCATTACCAACAAAATGTTACATGAAAAATGTGAATGCTGGGGCAAGACACATAGCTCAATGGTAAAGAGCACTGACTCTTCCTGCAGAAAACCTGGATTCAAATCCTAGCACCCACATGGTGGGTTAACAAAAATCCACTTCCAGGGGAATCCAACACCCTCATCTGAACTCCTTGGGCATTGCACGGCACATATGTACTTGCATGCAAGAAATATACACATACACATAAAATAAAAATAAAAAATAAATAGATAAATAATAAGAAAGAAAGAAAAAAGAAAGAGAGAGATAGAAATGTGAATTCTAAACAGCTCCAAATGGGCCAGACATGGTGGTGCATGCATTTAATCCCAGCACTCTTGAGGAAGAAGCAAGTGTATCTCTCTGATATCAAGGCCACCTTGGTCAACATAGAGTTCTAGGGTATCTGGGACTACAGGGAAACCCTGTCTTCAAAAACCAAAATGTTTCAAATTGAAATGACTTCAACTTTATGAATTAGAAAAGTAGATGAACATTTATATCTGGGTGATGGGATTGCAACATTTAAGGAAAGTCTTTTGCTTTTGTTTCTTCCCATTTTTCTCTAATGTCATATTCTATCATTGATATGCAAACATGGACTGGCGATATGCCTAAGCAGGCAATACTATCAGATACAGAGAGAAAAATAAATAAAATAAAAAATATCAAAGAAAAGGTAAAGTTCAGGCAATATTCATTGAATTGTCTTTCTTTTCTTTGAACCCTGGTTGCTCATTGCCTTTGGTTTGGGAGCAATGTCAGACATGTGAGGACATGGAGTGCATAGCATGTGTGAGCCAAGGATCTTGTGAGTTGGGAAAGTCTTGTCAGGCAGGTAGAATAACTGGAAGAAATGCAGAGCTGAGAATCTTTGGGGGGTCTGGTGTTGCAGGAGAAGAACATGCTGCTTGATTTGATTCTCCAAGGCCTGGGTGCAGTGCTGCTCAGAGGAGACCCAGGAACTGGGTCTGGGCAATGCAAATGTTGATTTGTTTACCTGATACCAGGGCCATGACCTCACCCACACCAGACCTAAAGTTACCCAGCCAATCAGGATGCTGCTCAAGTGTTCCAAGATTTTGTGTTTCTCAGCTCTGGGTGTGTGTGCTCACCAGGGCTGCTGGCTATCCTCTGAAATGCTGTCACACACATTGGTCCCTGAATATTACCTGAGACTCAAAACTAATTGTATTATATCTATTTATTATAATGATTATTATAACTATTAAGTTTGACATAGAAAGGAGGTGAAGGAAAACTCTCCTCTTCTGGCTGAATACACAATCACCAGAGATGTTTTTATAAGCTTCAGTGTCATACTAATGGAGAGTGCCTGAGTTAAGGTCTCAGAGCAGGTCCAGCATATTGTAAAAAAAATTCTACCTGGTTACAGGGTTCAAGTACATATGTAGCATTTATCTTTGAAAGAGAACACTTAAAATGAACAACTTGAATTGAACATAAAATAATTATGAAGTTAGTATTTAAAAAGAAATATCACTGGAAAAGCTGTCAACCCATGAAGGGAAACAACCTGAACAGACTAGAGTCCAAAATGACAACTCCAAAGAAAGTAGACTGTTTTCTTCTCACCCACTTGTGCCCCTTTCCCAAAGCCCAGGGAACAAATTGCGGAAGAGGAGGCGTGGTGGAATGTAAGGGCTGCGGAGAGATAGGGGTGAATCATGAGGCTACAGGAATATAGTCTGGACCCCTAATTGATCAACATGCCTGTGCATACAAGCTTCTCCAACTGGACTGTGGGAACCTTGGGTTGTTCAAAATTTGGACATAGTTACTTGCAAAATGCACCGATTACCTAATTGTATGGCAAACTGAGTAACATCAATGTTATCTGCAAACAACTGTGTTATTATATTGTAGAATCCCTTAAAAATAAACAAATAAAATAAAAAAAGAAATTCCAATCGCTGGCATATAGTTCAGTGGGAGAGTACTCTTACCCAGCATATGCGATGCCCTGGGTACAATCTTCGGAGCAATAAAAGAAACAAAGTCCGTTAGTTGGCAGATTCAATAGAAAGGTGCGAATGAGAAATCACTAATAAAAGAGCAACAATTGTCTTGAAAGTTTCTCAGGAATAGATACTTTATACTGTTTTCCAGAACATAATGGAACATTTACTAAATCATACTCAATTGGGGAAAATCATTTCCTGTGAATAAAAATGAGTCTAGAGTCTATCAGACAGAAAATCTGCTTCTGGAGAAACTCTTTCCACAGAGCACTCTTCAAGTCCCTGTTCCTCAGGATGTAGATGAAAGGGTTCAGCATGGGGGTCACCACTGTGTACAGCACAGCAGCTGCCATGTCCTTCCCAACAGGGTGAGAGGATGAGGGGTTGAAATAGACAGTACTGATGGTGCCATAGAAGAGGGAGACCACAGCCAGGTGGGAGCCACAGGTGGAGAAGGCTTTCCATCTTCCCCTTGGGGATGGGACTCTCAGGACAGCACGGGTGATGTGGATGTAGGAGGCCAGGATGCAGACAAACAGAATGAACAGGATCAGGGACCCCTCTGTGAGAATCATCATCTCATTGAGGTGTGTGTCTGAGCAGGAGAGTTTCAGGAGAGTGGTGACATCACAGAAGAAGTGGGGGATGACATTGTCTGCACAGAATGAAAGTCGTGCCATCAGCAGAGTGTGCAACAGGCCGTGGAGACTGACAACCACCTGAGATCCAGCCACCAGCAGGACACAGAGCTGAGGGGTCATCTTTGTTGTGTAGTGTAAGGGGTGACATATGACCACAAAGCGGTCATAGGCCATCACAGCCAGGAGGAAATTGTCCATATTAACAAACACAGCAAGAAAAAACAGCTGTGTGAGACACCCAGAGAAGGAGATGGCCTGACTACTGAGTACATGGTTGGCCAGCACCTTGGGGACAGTGGTGGAAGAGAAGCAGATGTCCACAAAGGACAGGTTGCAGAGGAAGAAGTACATGGGGGTGTGCAGGCGGGAGTCAATGCCGATGGCCAGGATGATGAGCAGGTTTCCCAGGATGGTGGCCAGGTACATGATGAGGAAGAGCAGGAAGAGGGGCTGCTGCTGCTGGGGCTGCCTGGAGAGTCCCAGGAGGATGTACTCGGAGACATGAGACTGGTTCATTTTCTCATGGTCTGAGCCCAAGTGAATAGAAGACAATGAATACGAACCTAGAGCGGGATGATGAGTATGTTGTAGAGGTCAGGACAAGACCATCTTTTCATTTCAATTCACAGAGTTGCTAACACTAGATGTGCACACACTCCCACACTCCCATACATCCACTTTTCAATACTTGGCTTTGACACTTTTCCTACATGAATCCCTGAGACCCATTTTTCATAATGAACATGAAAACGCAGTCTCTAAAACAAACTGTATCTCTTCTTATGTTTTCTGTTTCCCCTTCATCTCAGACATAGCCAATTCTTTCTTTAGTGCCTCAGAAAGATAGAAGAAATTGCTGGTTTGTACTGAGTTTTTCTCGAGTGAGAAGAAATGAATGCTGGACTCTTATCCTGATGTCCCATCTCTGGAAGACACTGCAAAGAAAGTTCCTAAGAGAACTTCAACTCTGAATGAATAAATAATTTGTTTCCACCACTGTAGCCTTACCTGAGGAAGTTGTTTCTGTCCATTACTGTGCACCTTGACTTAACTAGCCAGGCCTTCTCTCGGGAGTGTCATGTCCTTGGGACACTGGAATGTACTTAACAGGTGAGGAGCAAATGTTTGGAGTCTTAGTCTTTGAGCATGAAAGATGTATGAGATAGTCACTGAACAGGCATTTACAGGAGCCTCTTTGGCCACTGGGAGCAGATTTCCTTAGAGCCTCATTAGTGACAGGAAGGTAGTAATTCCCCCATCTACGTCTTTGGCCCCTTTGGACCAAACAATAAGGCCAAAAAACATCATCAGGGTTTGGGGATGACTCTGGGATCAAAAGGTAAAGACTTTAGGAAAAAGAACACAGTGATTGCAGTATATCCCAGTAGACCTCACTGGCTTTGTGAACTCTCATGCCTTGGTGATTGGAGGCCCAGAGACAGAAATATTCAATTATTTAATCTTCTGTATTTGCAGACCTAGGAATATTCATGTGTTCTGTTGAATATTTGTTTTCATGTATCTGATCACCCTCAGCAGTGACTAATGATGTTATATTGTCTCTAATTTGTAGGTAGGAATATTAAAGACGCAGTAGTAAGATGTAATAATGGTAGCATGGAGTCTGTTTTGAAGGGCTGTTGTCTTGGCAGTATTACAAATTCCAGGCCTTTATGGTGGATATCTTTTGGGGCATCTGTCCAACTCACAGTTTACTATATTTTTGGACTAGAACCCCTATGCCATAGGATTTAGATGTGGTGAATCAGTTGGAACTTTCTCTCTGTCTCTCTGTCTCTGTGTCTCTCTCTGTGTCTCTCTCTCACAGGGAGAGAGAGATAGAGAGACAGAAAGACTGCATGACTTACTGACTGACTTCTTCCGTAGCAGGTGGGACCACAGTATTTTGGACAAGGATTGAGAGACATCACTACGGTGATGGTCAAACTCAGTACATAATTCTGACCTTGTTGCATCTGTCTAGCTCTGATTATAGAATTGCAGGGGATGAAAGAAGCAAGCACGAGGCTGAGAATGAGAGTAAACATAATCCAACACCGGGAGACAGAGACAGGAAAATTGACAGAGAGAAAGAAGGAGAGAAAAAGAGAGAATATGGAGAGAAAGGAAGTGGGAAGAGACAAAGAGACAGAGAATACCAAGCGATATTTTCTTTTTTAAGTTTTGTGATTTATTTTCATTGGATGTATATGAGAATTTTGTCTCCATGAATTAAATGCACTTCACATGTGCAGTGCCTGCAGAGACCTGAAAAGGTTGTCAGAGCCCCTGGACCTGTAGTTACCAAAGGTGGTTACATGACATGTGGGTGCTGGAAACTGAGCCAGATCCTCTGAAAGAGCAGGCAGTTCTGTTACCTGCTGAGCCATCTCTTCAGTACCACCAGGTGCTCATTTTAAAGTCTAGTTAATAACATTATTATAGGTCAACTGGGATATAGCTCAAAGGTTAAGTGCTCCCAGAGCTTGCACAAGCCCTTGGATTCTTCTCCAGCAACTCAAAAATAATGATGGTGAGGTAAATGCAGTCTGGCTTGGAGGTAAGCACCGCCAGGGAGTCTGTCAGTAACATGGTTTAATCATTTTTGTGCCTTGATTCCACCCTATAGTTATGTATAATACAACTGTCTTCTGGAGATTCATGGGTTAAAAAAAAGGGGGGGGGGATACAGATAGACATGAAACCTTTTTGTCAAAAACTTTGCAATTCAAATCCTAAAACTAACTATGGGAAATGATTTGTGGGTCCCAACAAGACAAAATGTCACCAACTTAATGGCTGAGAAAGAAAAGATACAGCTTTGCATTGAGTAGGATATACCAGAAAGTGCCAACTGAAAGGTTGACCTATCTGAACATCGAAAGGAAGAAAAGCCTCAGATTGCTATAAACACTGAACCCCTCTGTGGATCCTACTTGTAACAACTATTTATAATGAGTCCTAATGAAACTTACCTTATAGGTGCCGCAAGGTTTTGATATGAGAGACTTTCTTGCCTCCCCCCCCCATAGAAAAAGGAGAAATATGATGATGATGAGGTCGCTCTCCAACTGTAAATTGGAGACAACTATTATAGAGGTAATCTCTTATAAAACCGGTAAAACTGCCTTCTTTAATTGACTAATAGGCATAAGAACTGTGAAAAGGATTATTCTCTGTTCAGAACCAAATATAATACTAAAGTCCTTAAGCTATGCACTTAAGCAAAATATATTAATACAGGAGCTCTGACATCAGCAATGGATTATTCTACCAAGGAGATGTTGGCCAGGGGATCCAAGCCCCCACAAAAGGTAAAGGCTCCTTGCCTCTAAACTGGGATACCTGCAAGAAGAGAGGTGATAAGGCCCTGCTGTCGAAGACCTGACGTTAACATGGGAAAGATGTATTGAGACCACACATGCAAGTGTACAGATGGCCTCTGGAATACCAGAGAGTGTTACCAAAGGCCACTAAACCAATAAAGCAAATATGGGTCTCCTTGAGTCAAGCAAGACTCCTCCGTCAGCACCAGCTACACCTCACCTGCCTGGAAATACTGTGCAGCAGAGGCAGCCATGTGCCTGTATATCCCAAATCTAATTGGCTATTGGCTCTCCCCTTGGAGGAATAACCCATGGCTGATGCCACAAGCTTACATCCTCTACAGGTTAGGAGATGTTATAAGCCACAGTAAGACCCTGTCATATTTAACAGGAAAAAATGTAATTCATGGATTAACATATCATCCAAACATATGTGTCTATACCAAAGTAACCAACCATAACTATTAGTGCTCTTTAAATACCTATATATCTAATTGCTTGTGCTTCATTAGTAGGATTGAAAGGTTATTCCTGGACAAACTGTCAGCCCATGAAAGGAAACAGCCAGAATTGACCAGAGTCCAAGACAACAGCTCCAGAGAGAGTGGACTGTTTTACTTCTCATCCACCTGTGCCCCTTTCCTAAGCCTAGGGAACAATCTGCGGAAGAGGGGGCATGGTAGAATGTAAGGGCTGCGATTGGGGTGAATGGTGAAACTACAGCAATGTAGTCTGGACACTCATTTGATCAATTTGATTGAACATACAACCCCTCACCCCCTGCTGGATGGTGGGGCTGTGGGGGTTTGCGCACAACAGCCTATTGGTTTCATATGAAGGATGATTGTACTCATGGATCATCACTTATAGCTAAAAAATGAAAAAAAAAACTGAGAGAAAGATGCAGGACAGTTATGGCAAAATGCATGATCTGGGATGGGGTGGGGGTAGGGGGAAGGGAAAGGTAAATATGCCTGATCTGAATTGGAAAATGATGTATGAAATGTACAAAGCACCAAAGGGAAAAAAAAAAATCTTTAACTTCAGTCCCAGGTTATCTGTTGCCCTCTTCTGGCCTCCATGGGTATTGCTTGAAATAGATGCACTTCCATGCATGCAAGCACATAAAAAATAAAGTAAAAGAGACTGGTGAGATGGCTGAGCAGTTAAGAACACTTGCTGTTATTCCAGGGGACCCGGGTTCAATTCCCAGGACCCACAAGGCAGCTAACAACTGTCCGTAGTTCCAGTTACAAAGGATCTGACAACCTCTTTTGGTCTCTGCCAGCTTTGCGTGACTGGGGTGGGTTATATACATGCAGCCAAAACACTAATGCACATAGACATAAAAATAATAAAGCCATTAAAAATAAAAATAATATAAATAATGAATAAAATACAATAAATCAAAGAAAATAAAAATACCGGCAATATTCATTTAGCCATATGGTTTTCTTTCCTTCCAGCTATTGTTGGTTGTTACCTTTGATTTAGGAGCAGTGTCAGACACAGGAGGGCACAGAATAGATAGTGTGTGTGAGCTGAGGCTTCTCATAAGCTGCTTGGCTTGGTTCTCTAAGGGCATATGGTGCTGGTCAGAAGAGACCCAGGCAGTGGGTATGGGCAGAGAGAACAAACGATGATTTATGTACCTGATACCAGATCCATGACCTCAGCCACATGAGCTCCTAAGGTCACCCAGCCAATCGGGATGCTCTGGAAGAGTCCCAGGCTTTTCTGTTCCTCACCTCTGGGTGTCTGTGGCCACGCAGGCTGCTGACTATCCTCTGAAATGCTGTCATGCACATTAGTCCCTGAATATTTCCTAAGAGACTCAAAAGTAATGTTATGAGCATTTATTCTAACTTTTTTGGACATATGAAAGAGGCAAAGGCAAACATTACATTTCTGTCCCAACACAATCAATCAGCAGAACTGTCTCATAAACCTAAGCTTGCCCCAATGCAAAACAGTGGAGTTAGTGTCCCAGATCAGGCCAGTACATTGTAAAAAATAATCTACAACATTACAGTATTCAACTATGTACATAGAACATAACATCCAAAGAGAATGCCTGAAAGGAACAACTTCACTTGAATATGAAATAATTGCAAAATTAGGGCTAGAGGGATAGTATGGAAAATAAAGGTTAAGGCTAATGATAAAAACTACCAAATAAGCCAGGCGTGGTAGCACACACCTTTAATCCTAGCTCTTGGGAGGCAGAGGCAGGTGGATCTTGAGAATTCAAGGATAGGCTGATCTACAGATCAAGTTCCAGGCCAGCTGGGGCTACAGGGAGACCCTGTGTCGAAAAGACCAAAAAAAAAAAAACCCTACAAAATAATTCCAAAATTAGTAATAAAAAAGAAACCCCAATAGCTGGCACATAGTTGAGTGGTAGAATACTTTACCCAGGATATGCAATGCCCTCGGTACAGTCTTCAGAGCACAAAAACAAAGTCTCATTAACTAATAGTTTCACCTGGATCCTGTGAATTAGAATCCACAAACACAAGACTAAAAATTGTCTTTTAAGTTTCCCAGGAACTGAAAGTGTATCCTCTCTTTCAGAACATAATGGAACATTTGCTAAATCATAATTAATGAAAATCATTACCTGGGAACAAGGATCAGACTGGATTCTGACAGACAGAACATGTGCTTTGTGGAAAGACTTTGCAGAGAACACTCTTCAAGTCCCTGTTCCTCAGGCTGTAGATGAAAGGGTTCAGCATGGGGGTCACCACTGTGTACATCACAGCAGCTGCAATGTCCTTCCCAGCAGAGTGAGAGGATGAGGGGTTGAAATAGACAGCACTGATGGTGCCATAGAAGCGGGAGACCACACCCAGGTGGGAGCCACAGGTGGAGAAGGCTTTCCATCTTCCCCCTGGGGATGGGACTCTAAGGACAGCACAGGTGATGTGGATGTAGGAGGCCAGGATGCAGACAAATGGAATGAACAGGATCAGGGACCCCTCTGTGGGAATCATCATCTCATTGAGGTATGTGTCTGAGCAGGAGAGTTTCAAAAGAGGTGCCACATCACAGAAGAAGTGGGGGATGACATTGTCTGCACAGAATGAGAGTTGAGCCATCAGCAGAGTGTATAATAGGACATTCAGATTGGCAATGAGCCAGGATCCGGCCACCAGCAGGACACAGAGCTGAGGGGTCATCTTCGTCATGTAGTGTAAGGGGTGACATATGGCACAAAGCGATCATAGGCCATCACAGCCAGGAGGAAATTGTCCATGTCAGCAAACATGAAAACAAAGTACATTTGTGTGAGACACCCAGAGAAGGAGATGGTCTGACTCTTGAGTACATGGTTGGCCAGCACCTTGGGGACAGTGGTGGAGGAGAAGCAGACGTCCACAGAGGACAGGTTGCAGAGGAAGAAGTACATGGGGGTGTGCAGGTGGGAGTCAGTGCCGATGGCCAGGATGATGAGCAGGTTTCCCAGGACGGTGGCCAGGTACATGATGAGGAAGAGCAGGAAGAGGGGCTGCTGCTGCTGGGGCTGCCTGGAGAGTCCCAGGAGGAGGAACTCAGAGACAAGAGGCTGGTTCATTTTTCTCATGGTCTGAGCCCCAGTGAATAGAAGACAGTGAATTCAAAACCTAGAGGGGGATGATGAGTATGTTGTAGAGGTGAAGACAAGACAACCTTTTCATTTCAGTTCACAGAGTTGCTAACACTAGATGTGCACACCCCACACATACGTCCACTTTTCAATACTTAGCTTTGACACTTTTCCTACATGAATCCCTAAGTCTTGTTTTTCATAATGAAAACATGAAACAAAACTCTGTCTAAAATGAGCTGTCTCCACTTATGTTGTTCAGTTTTCCTTTTATCTCAGACTTACGGGACACTTTAGTGGCTCAGAGAGACACAAGAAATTGTTGGCTATTACCAGGTTTATCTCAAGCAACAAAAAATGAATTCTAGATTCTGATCATGATGTCCTGTCTCTAGAAGACATTTCAATGAAATTCCTAAAAGAACTTCACCTCTGAGTAAATGAACGTTTGTGTGTTGTAACCTTACCTGGAGAGGTCTGTGCTCTCCATTGCTGTCCATGTTGACCTATCTGACTAGGGCTTCCCTCAAGATTGTGATGTCTTTGCAACATTGGCAGGTACTGGGCAGGTGAGGGGCAAGTATGTGGTGTTTTGATCTTCATAACAGGAAAGTTGTGTGGGGCAGTCAAAGAACAGGCATTTACAGGAGCCTCTCCGGCCACTGGGACCAGAGTTCCTTAGAGCCTCATTAGTGATAAGAAGATAGTCATTCCTCTTCTATGCCTTTCACCCCTTTGGACCAAACAATTAGGGCAACCAACATCATCAGAGTTTAGAGTCAATGCTTGGGTCAATATGTAAAGATGTTAGTAATGGGTCAACACTGATTGAATAGATCCCAGTAGACATCTTTTGGTACATCAATCTTCATATCCTTAGTGTTCTGGGAATTTGTCCACAGGAATATTTAGGTTTTGTATCTTTTTGTTTTCAAACTTTGGAGTATTCCTGTGTTTTATGTAATCGTTGCTTTCACAAGTCTAATCATGCTCAGTGGTGATTAATGATGCTATATTTTCTCTAATTTGTAGGTAAGAATATTAAGAGCACATTAGTAGGATATAATAATAGGATACCATAGACTCTGGCTCTAAGGGCTCTTGTCTCTTTGGTATTGCTAATTCCAGGCGTTTTAATTGAGATGATCTTGTTTTTTTTTTTTTTTTTTTTTGTTTTGGTCTTTTTTTTTTTTTTGAGACAGGGTCTCCCTGTAGCCCCAGCTGTCCTGGAACTCACTCTGTAGACCAGGCTGACCTTGACATCACAAAGATCTGCCTACCTCTGCCTCCCAAGTGCTAGGATTAAAGGCGTGCACCACCATGATCAGCTCTATGGTGCATATCCTTAAGGGCATCTCTCCAACTCAAAGTTTACTGTTTTCTTGGAATAAAACCCCTATTCCATATAATCTTGGTGTAGTGTGCACTGGGAACCTTTTTATACCACACACACACTATGGACCAAGACACTTGGAGCTAAGATTGAGGGATACCCCATGCATACCACTATGGAGATGGCCAAAATGTGTGACCCCCCAACCCTGTTCTCTATGTCCAGTTCTGATTAGAGAATCACAGGGAAAGTAAAGAAGCAATCATATAGCTGAGCAAGGAAACTTCAAGTCCAACACTGGGGAGGCAGAGTCAGAAAGAGAGAGAGAGAGAGAGAGAGAGAGAGAGAGAGAGATACATAGAAAATGGAGAGAAGGGAAGGGGGACAGAGACATAGTCATACAGAATAAAAGTGATATTTCTATAATTTTGTGATTTATATTTATTGTACATATATGAGCATTTTGTCTGCATGAATGTAAGTACACTATGTATGATGCCTGCAGCGGCCAAAAGAGGGTGTCAGATCCCCTGGAACTGGAGTTAATGATGGCTTTTAGCTGCCATGTTGGAAACTGAGCCCAGGTCCTCTGCAATAGCAGCAAGTGCCCTTAATCACAGGCCCATCTCTCTATTCCCATGAATTGATTATTTTTAAGGATAGATAATAATATGATTAAAAATCAACTGGGCTATAGCTCACAGATGAGTGTTTTCAGAGGATGCCCAAGGCCCTGGGCTTAATTTCTGGTTCCTCAGAAATAATCACATTATAATAAATGTAGACTAGTTAGGAGGGTAAGTACCACCAATATTTCAGTAACATGGCTTGACCATTCTTGTTGTCAGAATCTCATTGCAATCAAAATGTTAGATGAAAATGTGAATGCTGGGCCCAGAGACATGGCTCAGTGACTAAGAGCACTGACTTATCTTGCAGAAGACCTGAGTTCAAATCCCAGAACATACAGGGCAGATTAACAACCATACCTAACTCCAGTTCCAGAGGGATCCACACTCTTCTCTGACTTCCTTGGGCATTAGAGGACACAGGTGTACTTACACATATGCAGGTAATACACACATACACAAAAAATAAAAATACATCAAAAAGGAAGGAAAGGAAAGAAAAAAGAAAGAAAATGTGAATTCTAAACTGTTCCAAATGTCCCACACATGGTGGTGTGAACCGCTAATCACAGCACTCTGGTAGCAGAGGGAGGTGGATCTCTGTGAGATCAAGGCCAGCCTGGTCTATATAGAAAGTTTCATGCTAGCTGGGGCTAAAGTGAGACATTGCCTCCAAAAACGAAATGTTTCAAATTGGAACGTCTCCAATTTTATGAATTAGAAAAGTAGATGAACGTTTTTTATCTGGGTGACGGGATTACAGCATTTAAACAAACTCTGCATTTGTTCCTTCCCCATTTTTTTCTAAAAAGTCATATTCTATCACTGATGTGTAAATGTAGGCTGCTGATATAGCTGAGCAGGCAATACAATCAGACACACAAAAATAAATTTAAAAAATCAAAGAAAAGGAAAAATCCAGGCAATGTTCATTGCACTGTTTGCTTTTCTTTTCTTTCAACTATGGCTGATTATTCCCTTTGGTTTGGGAGCAGTGTCACACATGTGAGGACATTGAGAGGATGCTATGTATGAGCTGGTGCACCTCTTGAGCTGGGAAAGCCTTTGTTAGGCAGACAAAGGAAAACGGAGCTGAGAGAACCAGAAGAGGGAGTCCGGGTTTGCAGGAGAAGATGTGCTGCTTGACTTGGCTCTCCAAGGCTTTGGTGGACTGCGAGTCAGAAGAGACCCAGGCAGTGGGACTGGGCAGAAGGAAGAGCAAAGCTGATTTATATACTTGATAGCTGAACAAGACCTCAGATGCACCAGCCCCTAAGGTCACCCAGCCATTCAGTATCTTCCTGAAGGGTGCCAGGCTTTTGTATTGCTAACCTCTGGGTGTCTGTGACCACATGTCCACTAGGGCTGCTGACTCTCCTCTCAGATGCTGTCATGAATATTAGTCCCTGAATGTTATCTGAGAGATTCAAATCTAATTTTATGAGCCTTTATTGTAACTATTAAGTTGGACATGTGAAAGAGACTAAGCAAACTCCCCACCTCTGACTGAACAGGCAATCACCAAAGATTATTTTAATGAGATTCAGTGTCACCCTAATGCAGAGCACCTGAGTTGCAATATCAGAGCAAGGCCAGTATATTGTAAAAGAAAAAAACTATGTTGTTACAGTATTCAAATAAATATGTAGCACATATCTTTCAAAGAGAACACTTGAAAGGAACAAATTGACTTGAATATAAAATAATTACAAAGTTAGTGTAAAATGAAATCTAAATGGCTGATATGTACTTCACTGGTAGAGTACTCTTACCAGCATATGCAATGGCCTGGGTGCAATCTTCAGAGCCATAAGACCAACAGTGTCCAGTAATTGATAGATCCACCAGGAACCTGTGAATGAGAATCCACTAATATAAGAGTAACAATTGAGAGAGGCAGACAGGAGGCCTGCAGACTCGGCAGGCAGGCCAGGTGAGATACCGGAGCATAGCCTTGCTGCCCTGCCAGGGACAACCCCCACCCCCACCACCATGGGGAGCAGAGAGAACTGTGTGCCTGTGGGGATAGAGAGGCAGACAGGAGGCCTGCAGACTTGACAGGCAGGCCAATGAAGTACCAGCACACAGGCCAAAGGAATAAACCTCCACCCAACCCCCACACACTCAAGCTACTGGCACTGTAGTGGAGACTATGAGCTACTGGTGCTTTCATTGGGATGATCCAGCAGGCTGCAGTGCCAACAATTCTGGGCTGCACAGCCAATGCTGAGGAAGAAACTGGCAGGAAGCAGAGTGAGTGACCAACTAGTCCACCATATTAACATTTGAGATTAGCACCAGAATCCAAACAAACAAACAACAAACCCCCCCACAAATCCATATGCCAAAGACACAATAGGAAAACAACAATATGGGAAAAGCTCATAATAAATCCCCACCAAACTCTATCAGTCCTTGTCGTAGTTTGTCTTTCCATTGCTGTGACAAAACACTCTGACCAACACCAACTTGGGGAGGAAAGGGTTTATTCAGCTTACATCTCCTGGGTCACAGTTCTCACTCAGGGAGCCCAAGGCAAGAACTCAGGGCAGGAACCTGGAGGCAGGAGCTGAAGCACAGGCCATGGAGGAGTGCTGTTCTCTGGCTTGCTCTCCACTGGCTTGCTCAGCCTGCCTTCTTATACTGTCACTGCTCAACAATCAAGACAATACACCACAGATGTGGCCACAGGCCAATCCAATGGAGCCAATTCCCCAACCGAGGCTCCCTCAACCCAGGTGTGTCAAGTTGACACCAAAGCTATCCAGCACAATTGACCCCTTGTCAACTTGACACACAAACACATCACTATTAAACCACCTTTCCAGTTCTTATCCCCAAAGTATGATGTTAACACTAATCACAACCTAAGACAGTACATCCTTAAAAGCCCCACAGTCCTTAAAATGTCCAAACACTTAAAAGTCCAGTCTATTAAAAGTCTCTTAACTGTGGGCTGCTGTAAAATCCAAAACAAGTACTGTCTTATTTCAAAGGGAAGAATCAGGCACTCTCAAACAAAACCTAAGTCCAGCAAGTAGCTCAAGGCTGGACACCTGGGATTCACTCACGATCTTCTGGGCTCCAAAGGGTCTCGGCAGCTCCCCCTCTCCGACTCTGCCGTCCGTGGCACACTCATCTCGCAGGCCCAGGCCGACTCCATTCTACACCTACCGCTGCTCTTGGTGGTCGTCCCAGGGTACCGGCATCTCCAAAAAGCTGGGGTCGCTACTGAAACTGAGGCAGCACCTTCACCAATGGTCTCTTCTGACCTCTCCTGGTGCAAAGCCTCAGCTTCTCTCCATGACCCCTGCAATCCTGGGGTCTTCACAGCAACCGAGGTGCACTTCCACCAATGGTCTTTCCTGACCTCTCACAGTGCCAAGCCTCGGCTGCTCTCTGTGACCCCCTCAAATTTCAACACCGGAACCATATAGGAGACTCTTACACGTTACCAAGTCCGGCTTCTGGCTCGAGATGGAGGCTCAGGCCCTTTCTGGGTCACAGCTTCTGTGTGCTGACCTTGAAGATATTCTCCCCAGAAGATTTCACCTCAGTGATGCTGGTCTCTTGTTACTTACAGCTGATTTTTCAGCCCCAGCTAACCAGCATCAATTGCCCCAGTACCACAAAAGTTTCACTTCAGGTTCTGGTCTCTTGTTACTTACAGCTGATTCTCCACAGCCCCAGCTGACCAGAACCCACAGATTACACAGTCCTGATGATCTCTGCTCTCCTTTGAAACTAGAAACTTCACAAGCCAGGCCTCCATCTTCTACAACTCCTTCAGCAAAACTGCTCCAAGCTCCACAGCAACAATCTTTAGGCATTCAATGATCTTCCCAGCCCAAAGTTCCAAACGCCTCCACAATCCTTCCCCAAAACACCAAGGTCAGGTCTGTCACAGCAATACCCCACTCTTCTGGTACCAATTTCTGTTCTAGTTTGTCTTCCATTGCTGTGACAAAACACTCTGACCAACACCAACTTGGGGAGGAAAGGGTTTATTCAGCTTACATCTCCTGGGTCACAGTTCTCACTCAGGGAGCCCAAGGCAAGAACTCAGGGCAGGAACCTGGAGGCAGGAGCTGAAGCACAGGCCATGGAGGAGTGCTGTTCTCTGGCTTGCTCTCCACTGGCTTGCTCAGCCTGCCTTCTTATACTGTCACTGCTCAACAATCAAGACAATACACCACAGATGTGGCCACAGGCCAATCCAATGGAGCCAATTCCCCAACCGAGGCTCCCTCAACCCAGGTGTGTCAAGTTGACACTAAAGCTATCCAGCACAGTCCTATAGAAGATTCCGACAATGAGATCTCCTTGGAAGGAAACCAAGACACCAACTTTAGAAGAACAATTATAGACATATTCAAAGAAATCAAAGAATATGAAGAACAAATCAGAGAACTAAGGGGAAATAATGAAAAACTCATGAAGGAAGTAGAAGGAAAGAATGACAAACTCCTGAAAAAACTAGAGGGAGAGAATGACAAACTCTGAAAAGAACTAGAGGAAGAGAAATACAAACTCCAAAAAGAACTAGAGGGAGAGAAATACAAACTCCAGAAGGAAGTGGAAACACTGAAAATATCTCAGGCTGAAAGGACAAAAGAAACTGACCAGCAAAGCAAGGAGCTACAAGAAGAGAATTAAATGTTCCAAAAGGAAGTGGAAATACTGAAGAAATCACAGGATGAAATGAAAAAGGAAATTGAACATTCATCCAGTCAGCAGGAAAGGATGAGAAAAAGCCTCAGAAGCAGAATGGATGAAGCAGAAAAAAGAATATCAGAACTACAGGATAACATGGTACATCTAGAAACCTCAAGTAAAGATTGTGAAAAAAATAAAAAAACCCAACAGCAGAACAACCAGGAAATGTGGGACACCATGAAAAGACCAAACCTCTGCATCATAGGGACAGAGGAAGGAGAAGAATCCCAAGAGAATGGTATTGATCAGATCTTCAACAGAATGATAGAAGAAAATTTCCCCAAACTGAAAAAAGACAAACCCATACAAATACAGGAAGCACATAGAACACCAAATAGACAAGACCTGAAAAGAAATTCCACACACTGTGTCATAGTTAAAACACTAGATGCTCAAACAAAGACAAAATACTGAAAGCCACAAGAGAAAAACAAGTTTCATAGAAGGGGAAACTCATCAGAATTACAGCTGACTTCTCAGTACAAACAATGAAAGCAATAAGAATATGGGCCAAAGTATCCCAATGCTAAATGACTTTAGAGGCCAGCCTAGATTACTATACCCAGCAAAAATGTCAATCATAGTTGAAGGAGAAAGAAAAACATTTCATGACACAAACAAAATGAAAGAACACATGTCAAAAAACCCCAACACCTCAGAAAATATTCTAAGGAATTCAAAGAACAGACGAAAAGAGCAACTATCCCCAAGCAACTAAAGAGAGAAATTAACAAAAGCATAACAGAGTAAATGAAAACCTAGACCAAGAATGCAAACAAAAATTAAGTTGAAAGGAAACAACACACATCTATCAATAATAACCTGAAATATTAATGGTCTAAACTCTGCAATCAAAAGACATAGATTGGGAGAATGGATTAGGAAACAGAATCCATCTATATGCTGTATCTATATGCTGTCTACAAGAAACCTATCTCACCCTCAAGGACAGACACCACATTAGAGTGAAAGGATGGAAAAAATATTCCAAACAAATGGTACCAAAAAGCAAGCAGAAGTTGCCATTCTAATATCAGACAAAACAGACCTCAGAGTAAAATTAATCAGAAGAGACAAAGAGGGCAATTACATCCTTAACAAAGGAACACTTAACTAGGAAGATTTCACAATCTTAAATGTTTATGCACCAAACTTTATAAACACAATCTTTCAGGACCTCAAGACACAGATTAATCCCAGCACACAAATAGTTGGGGACTTCAATACCCCACTGAGCCCTTGGATAGGTCAACTGGACAAAAAAATAAACAGAGAGACATTGGAACTGAACAATACTATACACCGAATGGACCTCACAGATATCTACAGAATATTCCACCCAAACACCAGAGATTATACTTTCTACTCAGTGCCCCATGGAACATTGTGCAAAATTGACCACATACTGGTACACAAAAAAACCAAACAAAATAAATCTCAACAATATAAAAGGATTGAAATATTTCATGAATTCTTAATCAGACCCAGTTCAATAAATGCCAAACTAACACCAGGTCGATAGCCCTACTAACTCACCCATACACACATAGAGACTTAACAACACTCACCTGAATAATAAATGGGTCCAGGAAAAAATAAAGAAATACAAAACCATTCACGAACGACAAGAAAAAAGACAATACAACACAACAAAACCTGTGGGATACATTAAAAGCAGTCCTAAGAGGGAAATTTATAGCACTAAGTGCCCACATTAAAAAACAAACAAACAGACAAACAAAAAAAAAAAAAAACAGTAGGCCAGACATGGTGGCACACGCCTTTAATCCTAGCATTTGAGAGGCAGAGGCAGGTGGATCTTTGTGAGTTCAAGGCCAGCCTGATCTACGTAGCAAGTTCCAGGACAGCCAGAGCTACAGGAAGACCCTGTCTCAAAAAGAACAACAACAAAAAAACCCAGAAAGAGAACAAATAAACAATCTAACACTGCAGCTGAAAACACTCGAGAGACAACAAAAATGAACCCTGAACCCAACAGACAGGAAGAAATAACAAAAATCAGAGCTGAAATCAATGAAATAGTAACAAAGAAAACAATTCAAAAAAGTCTATTAATCCAAAAGCCAGTTCTTCGAGAAGATAAACAAAATAGACAGACCTCTAACCCAGTTAACCAAAAGAAAGAAAGATCAGCTCCAAATCAATAACATTTATGATGCAAGGGGAAAAATCACAACAGGTAAAGAAAAGATCCAGACAATCATATGAGAATACTTCAAAAACATATAATTTACTAAATTTGAAAACCTAAGAGAAATGGATGAATATATGAAATTCTGAGATTCACCAAAGCTTAACTAAGAAGAGATCAACAGCTTAAACATACCCATAATACTTGAGGAAATTGAAGATATAATAAAAAAATAAACTCCCAACTAAAAAAAGCCCAGGCCCAGATGGTTTCACAGCAGAATTCTATAAAACATTTAAAGAGGTCTTACAACTATTACCACTCAAACTGTTTACAAGGATGCAGAGGGAAATGTCCCAAATTCCTTCTATGAAGCCAGCATCACTCTAATACCAAAAGCAGGCAAAGACATAAACAAGAAAGGAAAGTATAGACCCATCTCATTAATGAACACAGATACAAAAATTCTCAACAAAATACTTGCAAACTGCATACAGACCCATATCAAAAAGATCATCCACCATAATCAATTTGGATTCATACCAGAGATGCAGGGATGGTTCAACACATGTAAATCAATAAATATCATAAAACACATTAAATGGACTGAAAGAGAAAAATCACATGCTTATCTCAATTGATGCAGAAAAAGCCTTTGACAAAATCCAGGATCCCTTCATGCTTAAAGACCTAGAGGGAATTGGACAGGAAGGAACATTCTTCAATGTAATCAAAGCCATATACAACAAACCCACTGCCAACATCATCCTAAATGGAGAAAAATTAGAAACATTCCCCTTAAAGAAGGGAACCTGACAAGGCTGCCCCCTATTGTCACTCCTCTTCAATATAGTCCTGGAAGTGCTTGCTAGGGCAATAAGGCAATGAAAGGGAAATTAAAGAAGTACTAATTGGAAAAGAGGAAGTCAAACTATCCCTTTTTATAGATGATATGATAGTTTGCCTAAAGGATGCTAAAAACTCCACCAGAAAACTCCTAGAAATGATTAAAAGTTTCAGTAAAGTGGTGGGACACAAAATAAACCTAGGAAAATCAGTAGCCTTCCTTTACACCAACAATAAGCAACTGGAGAAGGATTATAAGGAGACCTTCCCAATCACAATAGCCCCCCCAAAAATACCTAGGAATAAATCTAACCAAAGACACCAAAGACCTCTACAACAAAAATTTTAAAACCCTGGAGAAGGAGATTGAAGATGACATCAAAAAATGGAAAGTCCTCCCATGCTCATAGATTGGAAAAATTAATATATTAAAAATGTCCATTCTATCCAAATTACTATACAGAGTCAATGTGATCCCAATCAAAATCCCCATGAGCTTTTTCACAGACTTGGAAAAAAAATCCTTAAATTCATATGAACAAAAACCCCTAATAGTTAAAGCAACCTCGAGCAAAAAGTGCAATACAGGGGGCATTACCTTACCAGACTTCAAGCTATATTACAAGGCTATAGTCATAAAGACATCCTGGTACTAGCACAAAAACAGACCCATTGATTAATGGAACAAAATTGAAGATCAAAACTTGAGCTCATGTAATTTCGGCCACCTCATATTCGACAAAGGGGCCAAGAAATTTCAATGGAGGAAAGATAGTATCTTCAGCAAATAGTGTTGGCAAAATTGTATCACCATTTGTAGAAGAACAAAATTAAACCCCTACATCTCACCTTGTACAAAAATAAACTCCAAGTGGATCAAAGATCTCAACCTGAAGCCTGAAACCCTGAAGGTGATAGAAGAAAAGATGAAGAAGAAAAAGTTGGCAGCAACCTACAAGATAGGTGTAGGAAAAGACTCTAAATCAAACAGCAGCTGCACAGGAAATAAGATCAACAGACAAGTGGGACCGCATCAAAACTCAAAAGCTTAAGTGAAAAGAAAACCCACAGAGTGGGAGGAAATCTTCACCATGGATACATCTGTCAGAGCATTAACTTCCAGAATATATAATCTCCTCAAAAAACAAAGAGGTAAGAAAACAAATGACCCACTCAAAAGATGCACTAAAGAGCTGAACAGAGACTTCACCAATAAGGAAGTAAACATGGTTGAGAAACACCTTAAAAAATGTTCAACATTATTAATAACTAAGGAAATGCAAATTAAAACCACTCTAAGGTATCATCTGACTCCAATAAGACTGGCCAAGTTCAAGAAAACAAAAGACACCAAATGCTGGAGAGGTTGTGGGGAAAGTGGAACACTCATCCACGGCTGGTGGGAATGTAAACTTGTACAACCACTATGGAAAGCAGTGTGGAGAATCCTTAAAAGACTGAAAATGAGCCTGCCACCTGACCCAGCCATACCCCTCCTGGGTATATACCCACAAGACTCATCCTACCACAAAGATACAAGCACAGCTATGTTTATTGCAGCTCTCTTCACAATAGTGAAGAGCTGGAACCAACCCAAATGCCCCTCAACTAATGAGTAACAAAAATAACAAAAATGTGGTACATCTACACAATGGAGTTCTATGCAGCTGTAAAGAAAGATGACATCATGAACTTTGCAGGTAAATGGATGGAACTGGAAGCCATTGTACTAAGTGAAGTAACACAGTCCCAGAAAAAATAAGGCAAATGGTTTCCCTCATATGCAGATGCTGACACCAAATCCCCAATAGGCAGCAAACTGAGCAACTTTATTATTGTATTTCCTTGTATCTGAAAGCAACTCTGCTGTTATAATGTGAATCTCTTAATGGACTCTAGAATTGACCTGTCACTTATATTCAGACATTGTAATTACCATATAGGGGTGGAAGATATGCATTCATATACTTTTTTCACCACTCATCTTGGTAAGCATTCATATTCTAGAGTAATATAAAATTAAAGGGAAAAAAGTGAAACCCAAAACATATTTTGGAATTAAAATACAGTTTATTCCCAAAGGTCATAATTTAATACATATGTGTTGTTTAAACAGGCATAATTTGGAGTAATACAAAAGGAGAGAACAACAACAACATAAGGACCAGGTCAAAGAACTGACTGATACAGTTAAATTCTGCTCAAAGCAACAAGCCTCTGCAGAAAAAAACCTTGGAAACACTGAGAGAAAGATGCAAGACATGTATGGCAGAGTACATAAACTGGGTGAGGGGAGGGGCAGGGAGAGGATAATGTATCCAAATTAGACAGAAAAAATGATGGAATATACAAAATGTTGGGGCTGGAGAGATGGCCTAGCAGTCAAGAGAGCTGACTGCTCTTGCAGAGGACCTGGGTTCAGTACCCACATGGCAGGTGAGAACTGTCTTTAACTCCAGTTCCAGGGGAATCCGACGCCCTCTTCTGACCTCCATGGCATTGCATGACATGGGTGCGCAGACCTACATGCAGACAGTACATTCATACACATACAAGAAATAATAAAAATATATATATATATATATACAAAATGTCAATAGAAAAGAACATAATTTTTTAAAACAAAACAAAACAAAAAGAGTAGCAATTATCGTTTAAGTCTCCCAGGAATTAATATTTTATACTTTTTCCATAATATAAGGGAATATTTGCTGAATCATACTAAATTAGGGAAAATTATTTCCTGGGAAAAAAATCAGTCTGGATTCTCTCACACAGAACATGTGCTTCTGAGGAAACCCTTTCCACAGAGCGCTCTTTAAGACCCTGTTTCTCAGGCTGTAGATGAAACAGTTCAGCATGGGGGTCACCACTGCGTACATTACAGCAGCTGCCATGTCCTTCCTAGCAGACTGAGAGGATGAGGGGTTGAAATAGACAGCACTGATGGTGCCATAGAAGAGGGAGACCACAGCCAGGTGGGAGCCACAGGTGGAGAAGGCTTTCCATCTTCCCCTTGGGAATGGGACTCTCAGGACAGCACAGGTGATGTGGATGTAGGAGGCCAGGATGCAGACAAATGGAATGAACAGGATCAGGGACCCCTCTGTGAGAATCATCATCTCATTGAGGTGTGTGTCTGAGCAGGAGAGTTTTAGGAGGGGGGTCACATCACAGAAGAAGTGGGGGATGACATTGTCTGCACAGAATGAGAGTCAAGCCATGAGCAGGATCTGCAGCAAAGCATTCATGTTGGCAATGATCCAGGATGCAGCCACCAGCAGGGCACAGAGCTGAGGGGTCATCTTTGTTGTGTAGTGTAAGGGGTGACATATGGCCACAAAGTTGTCATAGGCCATCACAGCCAGGAGGAAATTGTCCATGTCAGCAAACACATGGAGAAAATACATCTGTGTGAGACACCCAGAGAGGAGATGGCCTGACTCCTTGGACAACAACTTAGGAACAGTGGTTGAAGAGAAGCAGACATCCACAAAGGACAGGTTGCACTGAAAGAAGTACATGGGGTGTGCAGGTGGGAGTCAGTGCCTTCAGTCTCCTTCGGTAACATGGCTTGACAATTTTATAATACTTTTATTGATATTTTGTGTATTTCAGAAATCATTTTTCAATTCAATTTAGACATACTCCTCTTTTCCTTACCCCCACCCCACTGCAGTTCATGCATTCTGTCATAAATGTACTGCATCTTTCTCTCAGTCTTTTTTTTTTTTTTTGGTCTTTTTGAGACAGGGTCTCCTTGTAGCCCCAGCTGTCCTGGAACTCGCTCTGTAGACCAGGCTGGCCTTGAACTCACAGAGATCCGCCTGCCTCTGCCTTCCAAGTCTTTTTAAAATTTTTCTCTCCAAAGGTTTATTGTTTTGGGCAGAACTATATGAGTCTGTTCTTTGACCCAGTCCTTAGGTTGTTGTGGTTCCCTCCTTATTGTATTGCTTCAAAATATGACTATATAAACATCATATATGTACCAGAATTATGTCCTCCAGGAATAAACTATATGTTAACTCTGATATATATTTAGGAGTTCACATTTTTCCCTTTAATCTTATACTACTTTAACATATGTATATATAACCTTCCACCCATATACATTAATTACCATGTCTGGAAGTAAGTGGTAAGTTAATTCTAAGGCTCATTAAGGGATTCACAATATAACATCACAGTTGCTTTCAGAAAGAAATATAACAATAGCATTGCTCAGCTTGCCTTTCAATTGGGGGACTTGATACAAGCATCCACAAATGAGGGAAACCATTCCCGTTTGTTTTGGGCACTGTGTTACTTCACTTAGCATAATGGCTTTGAGTTCCATCCATTTACCTGCAAAGTTCACGATGTCATCTTTCTTTACTGCTGCATAGAACTCCATTGTGTAGATGTACCGCATTTTTGTTATCCACTCATCAGTTCAGGGGCATTTGGGTTGGTTCCAGCTCTTTGCTATTGTGAAAAGAGCTGCACCATTTTTGTTGTCAGAATCTTATTGCAATCAAAATGTTACATTAAAATGTGAGTTCTGGGGCTGGAGAGGTGGCTCAGAGGTTAAGAGCATTGACTGTTCCTATACCAAACCAGATTCAAATCCCAGCATCCTAATGGCAGTTTAACAACCATTTGTAACTCCAGTTTCAGGGGAAACCAACATACTCTTCTGTCCTCCATGGGAATTCATGACACAAGTGAACTTACATACATACAAGCAATATACTATTACATATAATATTAAAAATCAAAAAGAAAGAAAGAAAGAAAGAAAGAAAGAAAGAAAGAGAAAGAAAGAAAGAAAGAAAGAAAGCTAAAAATTCTAGATGGGCCAGTCATGGTGGTGCAGGGTTTAATCCCTGCACGCTGGAGGCAAGAGAGTTAGATTTCTCTTAAGATCGAGGCTAGCCTGTCTACGTAGAGAGCTCCAGGCCAGGTGGGGCTACAGGGAGACTCTATTAAAAAGAGAGAGAGAAGGAAGAAAATTTATTGATATGTTTGGATATGAAACTTGAAAATCAGAGAATTCATATAAAAAAGAAGCTGTTATCTGCCACCGCTCTTTATAAGAACAAGCAGCATATATTTAAGTGTTTGAATGTGTTCTGTAATGGAATTCTGAAGCTTAATGGACAATTGAAAAGAATCCTTCAGTTTTCAAATCCTCTGGCCTGCCACTGAGACACAGCCATAAAAAGGGAAGCCATCTGAGACATGTTCTGTAAATTTAAAACAAAATTTCGGAAGATTGATTTGTAAGTTTCTTTAATGTTTTCAAATTGGACACCTAATGGGGTATTTAAGANATTCTACAAACATCACATTATAACACTTTTTTCTACTTGTAGGACAATTTACAGGAACTTAAGCTTTAATTTTATTTCCCAAATAAGTAGCGTACAGTCAATGAGAAACAGTTTGGGTAATTTAATGAAAGCTTATGCCTGGCTCCTGTTTATGGGTTGTGTGTATTACAACTTAGGCATCTCTATATGTCAAAAAATACATAAATAAAACCTATAAATAAGAAAGAAGAGCGAGCGAAGTAGGTGGGGAGGTGGGGTGTATCTTTCATGGGATCAAAATGGAACAACTCATGACTGTGTCCCAATCCCTATCGATAAATTTCAATGTTTTGAAGATCTCGCTTTTACAATAGGATCTAAGCAATGGGCGGGGTCGGAGGACAATATTTTATGTTCCCGATAGGCAAAAAATCACCCATTTAATGCAACTGAAACATTACATAACGCGATGGCTGTGCAGGATGGAGGGAAAAAAGATTTGAAACTCCAGCAGAGAGGTTGGACCCATCTGAACATTAAAGAAAAGGGATGAGCCTCTCAGACGCCTGAGGTCCACAGGACGATCACTGAGGAGCACTCCCTCTCTGAATACTATTGGGGTTAATTGTTTATAATGTGCCCTAATGTAGTTTACCTTCCAGATACTGGGGAACCTTCCTACCTCTCCCCTTTATAGGAAAAAGGAAAACACAGTGATTGGGCTGAATGTAAAATTTCATTCCCTAACTGTAAATTGAGCCAGTTGTTACAGTGGTAATTTCCAATAAAACAAGTATAACTACCCCTTTTTTAATTGACTGATAGGCATCGGAAACTATGAAAGGATTAATTCTTCGCTTTCCCGACGCCCAATTCAAATAGTAAGTGGTTTATAAGCGTGTAACTTAAGCAAAACATATTACTAAAGGAAAGCTCTAACATGGTGCAATGACTTTATTCTGCCTAGGGGATGTTGTCTAGGGGATTCAAACCCCGCCCCCCCCAAAATTATATAAGATTTCTACTAAGTGGGGGAATCTATGCGCTAAGCAGAAAGGCAGAGTAAAGTCCCTGTTGTCGAAGACATGCTGTGAGTATTGTGAGCATGAAAAAATTTTATGAGACATCACATGCTTTAGTGTAACTAAACTTGGACTCTGACAATTGCTCTAGAGAGCTCGATATTACCAAAGGCCACTAAGCATATTATCAGGCAGAAATATCTATTGAGTGCTCCATGAAGTACAAGCAAGACTTCCCCATCAATATACAGCTTACCACCTAGTACAAGGCCGGGGACGATACTGTGATACAGTAGTAGTCATCCTAAGTGCCACTGTTCTTATCCCAAATCTAATTGGCTATATGCTCTCTCCTTGGAGGAACCCAAACCTCATCCAGTGGATGCACCACGCTTATGTCCTGTATGGTTAGGCGATGCTTTATTAAGCCACAATAACTGAAAAACATGTATCCTTTATAGAGAAAAACCAACAAGTTTGCATTGATAGTCCCTCCTCATTCCAAGGTCATTCTGTGTCTATGCTCCACAATCTTAGCTTAATGGACATTTAAAGTAATTATACGCTTCTTAAACTGCCTTGTACTACCAATCGCTCGTGCCTTTGTTAGTACTTGACTGGAAAAGGGCTGTCTGCTCAACCCATGAAGGGACATACAAATTCTGAACCAGGGGACTAGAGTCGCAAAATGGAACACAACTCCGAAGATAGTAGACTGTTTTCTTCTCACCCACTTGTGCCCCTTTCCCAACACCCAGGGAACAAACTGCGGCTAGGAAGAAGAGTGCGGCGGTAGGTATTAATGTAAGGGCTGTGGTATGAGAGTCGGGTGGTGAATCCAAGAGACTACGGAAATATAGTCTGGACTCCTTAATTGATCAACATGCCTATGCATACAAGCTTCTCAACTGGACTATGGGGGAGGGAACCCTTGGGTTGTTCAAAAAATTTGGACATAGATACATTTGCAATAAATGCACATATTACCTTATCTTGTAATGGCAAACTGAGTAGAGTAACAGTCAATTGTTTTCTGCAAACAAAAAAAAAAAAAGTATATGAGGCCTATTGTTACAAACATAGTTAAAATTTCATCTTCTAAAAAAGAAAGATAACGCACATCTTAGACACAATAAGCTCAGGATTCAAATTTTTCCTTTTCAGTTTTGAGATCATCAATAAATAACATGTTTTTTCTGGAGCAGCCCCCGCTTATTTGTGATGGTCTCAAGCAGCAAGTGTCCCAGTGCCTGCATGTGTTAGATAGCAGATGATATCACCCCTGCCTCTTGGCTCTGCTATTTCTCAAAGTTAGAGCAGGAGACAGGAATTAGAAGAAATACCACCAGAGTCCATTGTAGCCAGTTAGGAGTTGTCCGATCCCACTGAAGCAAGAATTCAAAATAGGAAAAAATAATGGGGGGGGTACAACTTGAAAATTACATACCGGTGTATGTAGTCACATTCTATCCCAATGGCCACTTCTTCCAAGAGTCACATGATTGCAATACCTAATCTTCATATCTCTTTTTATTATTTGAAAATCCAACACCAGTTCCAACTAATTCTATATTTTTATATTTGTAATTCTATATTTTCATAATTTTAAAAATGATTAGTTCTAATTATTCGATATGTTTTCTACACCACTTGTTCTTTCTTTTGGGTTTATCCCTATCCATTTCTAATGTCGTCACAGACATGTTCTACGCTTTTACTTATGGGCTTCCAAATTTTGTCACCTTATTTCATGCGGATCCTATAAAAATTCAATTATCAATTTTAAAAGGAGGGTCAGTTAGGCCTGCCTCCTGGAGTGGTGGCACACGCGTGTGAAAAACAACGGGCTGCTCTTCCAGTAGACGCAGCAGATCTATGCGAGCCGCCTGTCTATAACTCCAGTGTCCAGGGGATCTTTCCGAACAACATGCCGTGCTCCGGTGGGCATTGCAGTTCACAGGGGTGTGGACTTTTCTCAAGTCGTGCCCGTCGCTCATTAGGCAATGCAAGCCCAAAAAAAGATTGCATATGTATACCATGATATATGTACGCAGTATATAGACTTATATATGTATATGTACACATACGAAGTACATATAAGGCATTATATCAAGTATTGATATAATTAGATTATATGCATTATATCGACTTATATAATGTATATAAAACGTATATATATATATCTAGTTATATATTATTTATATATATATAATATCTATATGACTTGATCTTGCAAACGCAGGGTTCATCGGTCCCAGCTACGGACCATGGCTGCTAAAAACCATTCGTAACTCCTATTTTCAGGAGGACCTGATGCCCTTCCTTTCTGTCTTACACGGTCCTCACTGACACATGGATTGTACTTAAATGGCATGTGGGCAATGCCACTCATATCATTACAATCTAAATTTCAACTTACTTAATTAGGACAAATAAAATCCATATTTTCAACTACCTAATGTTGTGAAAAAACCGAGGAATTCCCTTATTAATCACTCTTATATTGATATAAACAGACATGATGTGTGAAAAACCATAGAATAGCACACACTTTATGGTCAGTTTTACCGTAATTGAAGTTTTGTGCCCTAAAGTAATCTTCGATCGTTTAGAAGAAACAGAGTATTACACAGGATGTGCTCTGGACTTTAGAGCCCTTAATGACCCAGATGGGAAAGTCTAAGCTAGGAGGACAATGTAATAAAGGAAGAAGGTTTACTATAACTTCCAAGACTCTCTGATCAAGGAATCTCACAAATCAATTGACCAGCCAATATCTAATCTACAATCATTGCATTATTGTGTAAACAATTCTTGGAGGTAGGATGAAGAATACTCAGGTAAAAAAGAATGCTTAAAAATTATACAACTACGATAGCAATCCTTTAATCACAGATATTATGCTATGGGAATATTCTTCTAAATTTATTTTAAAAGCCTTCATTTCCAGGTATATGCAATATCTGTTCCTTCCTACTAGTTCTCTAAAATACCTGGAAATGTGTTCTCTGCAAGAGCACAGTCTCAAGACAGAATGCATGTATATCATGACACATAGTAAGAAATTGCTTTCTCATATAGTATAGATAATAATGTCTATGGTGACTTCCATGATAAATTGTGTACATTTTAAATTGTGAGGACTTCAGAATTGTCCAAAATTCCATCATCTCTTCATGTTTATGAGACTCTAATAATTGTATTAATTAATTATTCTTTAAGGATGCAGCTAGAGAAAAAGACATATTTACGTATCTTGGTACATATATGCAGGTGTCAAGAGCAATTCAGTTATCTAAGGTGATGATGCCTAAGCTAAATGATAAAAGACTTGAGGAAAGATTGATGAAAAGACACATGTTATATATGTCTGTTTTTCACATTTTTAAACTTATTATCTCCCTAAAAAAGACAATAACTTGTTCCTAGCCTCTGGGTGTCTGTGGCAACATGTTCACCAGGGCTGCTGAGTCTCCTCTCAAATGCTGTCATGTATGTTAGTCTCTGAATATTACCCGAGAGACTCAAAACTAATGTTATGAGCCTTTATTATAACCATTAAGTTGGACATATGAAAGGGTGAAAGGAAAACTCTCCACTTTGCACTAGACACACCATCATCAGAGAAATATTTAAAGCTTCAGTGTCACACTAATGCACAGGACCTTAATTATGGGATCAAATCAGGGACAGTATATTGTACAAAAAATGTCTACATGGTACACTATTCAAATATATGTAGAGCATATCTTATAAAGAGACCACTTGAAAGGAACAACCTGACTGAATATAAAATTATTACAAAGTTAGTGCATAAAAAGAAATCCCAAAGGCTGGAATATAGTTCAGTGGGAGAATACATATGCAATGCCCTGGGTATAATCTTCACAGACATGAAAACAGCAATGTCCATTCATTTATAGATTCAGTGGAAATCTGTGAGTGAGAATCCACTAATACAAAAGTAACAATTGCATTTTAAGTTTCCCAGGAACTAATACCTTATACTTGTTTCCAGAACATAATAGAACATTTGTTGACTCGTACTCAACTGGGGGAAAATTATTTCCTGGGAACAAAAATTGGTCTGGATTCTATCACACAGAACATGTGCTTCTGAGGAAACCCTTTCCACAGAGCGCTCTTCAAGTCCCTGTTCCTCAGGCTGTAGATGAAGGGGTTCAGCATGGGGGTCACCACTGTGTACATCATAGCAGCTGCAATGTCCTTCCCAACAGAGTGAGAGGATGAGGGGTTGAAATACAGAGATGTAATGGTGCCATAGAAGAGGGAGACCACAGCCAGGTGGGAGCCACAGGTGGAGAAGGCTTTCCATCTTCCCCTTGGGGATGGGACTCTCAGGACAGCACAGGTGATGTGGATGTAGGAGGCCAGGATGCAGACAAACGGAATGAACATGATCAGGGACCCCTCTGTGAGAATCATCATCTCATTGATGTGTGTGTCTGAGCAGGAGAGTTTCAGGAGGGGGGTGACATCACAGAAGAAGTGGGGGATGACATTGTCTGCACAGAATGAAAGTCGAGCCATCAGCAGAGTGTGCAGCAGAGCATTCAGGTTGGCAATGACCCAGGATCCAGTTACCAGCAGGGCACAGAGCTGAGGGGTCATCTTTGTTGTGTAGTGTAAGGGGTGACATATGGCCACAAAGCGGTCATAGGCCATCACAGCCAGGAGGTAATTGTCCATGTCAGCAAACACAGCTAGAAAGTACATTTGTGTGAGGCAGCCAGAGAAGGAGAAGGCCTGAGTCCCAAGTATGTGGTCAGCCAGGAGCTTGGGGACGGTGGTGGAGGAGAAGCAGGTGTCCACAAAGGACAGGTTGCAGAGGAAGAAGTACATGGGGGTGTGCAGGCGGGAGTCAGTGCAGATGGCCAGGATGATGAGCAGGTTTCCCAGGACAGTGGCCAGGTACATGACGAGGAAGAGCAGGAAGAGGGGCTGCTGCTGCTGGGGCTGCCTGGAGAGTCCCAGGAGAAGGAACTCGGAGACAAAAGACTGGTTCCGTTTTCCCATTGTCTGAGCCCAAGTGAATAGAAGACAGTGAACTCAAAATCTAGATCAGATGTTTTGGATATGATCTTTGTCTAGGCAGGACGATGTTTACATCAGTTCATAGAGTTGCTAACACAGGATGTGCACACCCCACTGATACATCCACTTTTTTAGTACTTGGCTTTTCCTTCAAGAATCCCTGCATCCTGTCTTTCTTTCTTTCTTTCTTTCTTTCTTTCTTTCTTTCTTTCTTTCTTTCTTTCTTTCTTTTTTGGTCTTTTTGAGACAGGGTCTCCCTGTAGTCCCAGCTATCCTGGAACTCACTCTGAGGACCAGGCTGGCCTTGAACTCACAAAGATCCACCTGCCTCTCCCTCCCAAGTGCTAGGATTAAAGGCGTGTGCCACCAAGCCCGGCTAGCTGTTTTTCGTAATGAACATGAGAACATACTTTCTCTAAGATGAGCCATGTCTCTACTCATGTTTTCTGTTTTCCCTTCATCTCAGACATATCAACTCTTCAGTGACTCAGAAAGACACTAGAAATTTCTGATTAGGACTTAGTTTTTCTCAAGTAACAACAAATGAATTCTGGACTCTGATCATGATGACATCCTGTCTCTGAAAGAATTTCCAAAAGAAGTTCCTAAAAGAACTTCAACTCTGAATGAACAAACGTTTGCTGTATCCTTACCTGGGGAGGTTGGTGCTGTCCACTGCTGTCCACCTGGACCTAACTGGCCATCACTCTTTAGGAGTGTGATGTCTTGCTAACATTGGCAGGTCCTGAGCAGGTGAGGAGCAAGTAGCTGTAGTCTGGGTCTTCTGAGCAGGAAAGATGTGTGGGACAATCCCAGAACAGGCATTTATAGGAGCCTCTTTGGTCGCTGGGATCAGATTTCCTTAGAGACTCATTAGTGACAAGAAGATAGTAATTCTTTATCTACATCTTTGGCCCCTTTGGATAAAACAATGAGGGAAATTAACATCATGAGAGTTTGGCAATTAAGAAAGAGACCAAAGTGATTGAAATGGGTCCCACTTGCTCTCACTTTCTCTGTTAACAAGCACAACTCCATAATCAGGGGCTTTATCCACAGGTAGCAATATTTAGTTATTTCATTGTCTGCATTTTCAGAAATAGGGGTATTTCTATGTTTTGTATAATATTTGTTTTCATGTGTCTAATCATCCTCAGCTGTGATTAAATACTCTATTTTGTCTCTAATTTGTAGGTAGGAATATTAAGGGCACATTAGTATGATTTATTAATAGGATTCCATAAAGTCTGGTTCTAAGGGCAGTTGTCTCTGGGATATTGCAAATTCCAGAAACTTATTGTGGATCTCTTTTGGGGTCTCTCTCCAACTCACAGTTTACTATTTCTTGGAATGGATGCCATATTTCACATAATTGAGTTGTGGTGAGGGAGGGAAGGAGGCAGGGAGGGAGAGAGAGAGAGTGAGTTCCTTCTTACCAGGTGGCTTGACAGTATTTGGAACAAGGATTGAGAAATAGCCAGTGCATACCACTATGGAGATGGCCAAATATCACTCCAACCCTGTTACATCTGTCCAGTTCTGATTAGACAATCACGGGGGAATAAGCAAGCAATCACAGAGCTGAGCATGGGAGTAAGTGACAAATCCAAAACTGAGGAGGCAGAGACAAGGGAATTTTGAGAGAGTCAGAGGGAGAGAGAGAGACAGAAGAGAGAATTGAGATAGGGGAAAGGGGACAGAGACAAAGACAAGAGACCTGAGAACACCAACTGATATATTTTGTTTTAATTTTTGTCACTTATTTTTATTGTATGTGTGTATTTGCCTGCATGAACATAAATGTACTTCATGTGTGCTGTGCCTGCAGAGACCATGAAAGGGAATCAGAGCTCATGGAACTGGAGTTACTGATGGTTGGTAACTGTCACGTGGGGGCTGGGAACTGAGTCCAGGTTCTCTGAAAGAGCAGCCAGTGCTGTTAACCGCTGAGCCATCTCTCCAGACCCAGCAAGTAATATTTATAAAAGATAGTTGTAATTATTAAAAATCAACTGAGAGATAGCTCAAAGGTTGAGCTTGCAGAGCACGCCCAAGGCCCTTGGCTTCTTCTATGGTGCCTCAGAAACAATGATAATGTGGTAAGTGCAGCCCAGCTTGGTGGGGAAGTACCGCCAGGGATTCTGTCAGTGACAGAGCTGGATCATTTTTTAAACAAATTTTTAGAAAATTTATCCTTTGAAAAATCCATATATGTATACAATTTATGTTGCTCATCTCCACCCTCCCTTCTCCCTCCATCTTTCCCCAGGACCCATGATCACATAGCCTTCCCAAGTTTGTGTTCTCATTTTATAATGTTTTATTATTTCATTTATATTTTAGTCCACTCAATCCAATTAATGCTGCCAATATATGCATGGGTGGATACGTCAACCACCAGGGCACGGGAGCATACCAGTTGTCTCCCACATTCCTAAAGAAAAAGTGAATCTTCCTCCCCCCAAAGTCATCCACTGCTACAAGTTCCTCAGCTAGGGGTGGTGCCCTGAGAACCCTTCCCCAAATCATGCTGGAATTTTTTTTTGTCTTTTTGAGACAGGGTCTCCCTGTAACCCCAGCTGTCCTGGAACTCACTCTGTAGAGCAGGCTGGCCATGAACTCACAAAGATTCACCTGCCTCTGCCTTCCAAGTGCTAGGATTAAAGGCATGCACCACCACGGCCTGCATAATGCTGGAATTTTTAAGTGGCTTGATCTCGTGCAGGTAACCAGAGCTGCTGTGAGCTGATGTGTATAATAGTCGTGTAATGTCCACAGGACAGCATTCCACAGCAGTCCTCATCCTCCAGCTGCTGTGAGATGATGTGTATAACAGTCATGTGAGCCGGGCGTGGTGGCGCACGCCTTTAATCCTAGCACTTGGGAGGCAGAGGCAGGCGGATCTTTGTGAGTTCAAGGCCAGCCTGGTCTACAGAGTGAGTTCCAGGACAGCTGGGGCTACAGGGAGACCCTGTCTCGAAAAAAGACCAAAAAAAAACAAAACAAAAAACAGTCATGTGATGTCCAGAAGACAGCATTCCACAGCAGTCCTCATCCTCCAGCTGCTGTGCTGATGTGTACAATAGTCATGTGATGTCATGTGATGTTGTGTGATGTCCAGAGGACAGCATTCCACAGCACTCCTCATCCTCCAGCTGCTGTGAGCTGATGTGTACAATAGTCGTGTGATGTCGTGTGATGTTGTGTGATGTCATGTGATGTCGTGTGATGTTGTGTGATGTCATGTGATGTTGTGTGATGTCGGGTGATGTCTAGAGGACAGCATTCCACAGCACTCCTCATCATCCAGCTGCTATGAGCTGATGTGTATAACAGTCATGTGATGTCCAGAGGACAGCATTCCACAGCACTCCTCCTCATCCTCCAGCTCTTACATTCTTTCTACCCCGTCTTCTGCAGACTTGGGCTTGTGGTCTTCCCCTGAGGCTTGGGGAAGGGTGGTTGATATAGATGTTCCATCTACAGCTGATCACTCACAGTTACTTATTTTCAGCACTTTGAACAGCAATGAGTTTGCATTAGCCACTACTCACTCCAATAAGAAATGTCTCTGACCAAGGTTTGGAGCAGCACTTAAATCAATATAAACATGAATATTTAGAATGTGGTTGGACAATGTGACCCTGTAGAAAAACCACATCAACAGTTCTTTTCTAGGGCCTATGAATTTCCTAGTTGTGAGTTTTGACCATGTTCACCTGAATTCCCTCTTCTGGAACTAGCTTCAAGTCCAATCAAGAGAGCGTGGAGGACGGGCGAGGATGAGGAAGAGTGAGGGAGCTGTCATTTCCTCCTAAGCTGAGAGTTTTATGAAACCCGGTTTCTATGGAAACCTTTTCTCTGCCAGAGGGTTTGTGAAACCAGGTCTCTCTGCCTGAGGGGGGTGGGGAGTTGTGAAACCTGGTTTCTGTAGGAGGGTTTTCAAAATCTGCTTTCTGAGGAATGTTGTTTCAATTTCTGCCTTCACGTTGAGGAACTTGTTAGTGGGACATTCTGGGAGCTTGGCAGCATGGCCACCATTTACGGGACCTAACATTCGAGCCTTTTGTTGATGATACAGGGTTGTAGTGCTCTCTCTTAGCTACTTCCTGATGAGCGGACAATGCTGGGTTAAGAAGGCTGGAAAGAGGCATCAGGGTGGCGGTCAGCTGTCCTGACCTGAGGGAATCCTGTCAGAAACATCTGATTTACTGAAAGGCGGGTTAGTTCCAGCATCCTGTCCTGGAAGAATCTGAAAAGACCTGGGGTGATCATTAGTATGAGGAGAATAGATAACTGTCGGCCAAGGAGAGGTAGGAGCTGGGGGCAACAGAGGACAGGGAGAGAATCTGGAATTCGATGCAGTACCTGTGGGACAAAGTCTCTGAGCGTTCTTGTTTTCATTTTTTCCCCTCTCTTCCACATGGCCTGATTGATTGATGACATAACAGCACTCCCCATTAAGGAAGAGGCAGGCACCTCTTGGCAGACAGCAGGCCAATGGCTCTCCAGTTTTGAAGGACACCTGATGCCAGAGGCACAAGTTGGTTCTGAAGTAGCTGTAAGGCTGAGGTTGACTCGCTGAGGCTGTCCTCTAGCTGAGGAGACATCTGCTGAGACAAACGCATACTGTATCCCAGTCTCCCTCCACCACTCCTCAGTGGCCACTGAGGTTTCTTGGCTTACTTCAACCATTACTGGGAGGAACAAAACTCACTATGTATTCCTTGGAGAAGGGTAAGAACTCCTTTTTTATGTAGGGTAAGGCAAGGAAACCAGGAGTGTGGGACGCAGGGACATAGAGTGGTTTGGTTCATGCATTTATAGAGTTTAAACTCACACCAAAACAGGACTCCCTTTGGAACCCAAAGGATCTTTGTAATCAAGATATTGGCATTTGTGGATGAAGGGCAAGGGTGTGTTGTAGAGCAATCTCCTGACATCCCTTGAGAGGACAGGGACCCAGTGGGGCTGAGGAGAGGATTTTGTCTCAGGTTTATAGGGTTTAGAGTTATATTAGAAAAAGGAATGGCTGGGGCTGGAGAGATGGCCTAGCGGTTAATAGTGCCGACTGCTCTTACAGAGGACCCGGGTTCGATCCCCAGGACCCACATGGCAGTTGAGAACCAACCGTCTGAAACTCCAATTCCAGGAGAACTCCAGTTCCAGTGGAATCCAACACCCTCTTCTGACCTCCATGGCATTGCACGACACGGGTGCACAAACCTACATGCAGAGAGTACATTCATACACACACAGAAATAAATAAAATAAAAAAAAGAAAGAGGAATGGCTGCTTCAAGGGATTGTTTCAAGGGGCCACAGAAGAAGCAAGAGGTTGAATTGAGGCTCCCATAGGAGTGAAGAAGTCCCAAGGATTCATTGAGGAAAGCCCTAAATGAATGACGGTGCAAAGGAAGGGTCCCTGAGCTTGGAATTTTCTGATCCTAAACTGGCTGCTGACTGTGTGATGCTATCTAATAGAGCACTGACAGAAGTGGACGGTGCCTGTTCAAGGGACCTGAAGATTTTTATCTTTCATCTTCCATCCCTTGCAAGTGGCCATGCTACATATATGTATCCTTTGACTCCCATGAGACCACTTGTCATCCCAAGCATCTCTAACAGTGAAGGTGACTGGCCAGCAGTCCCAGGACACCCATTTTCTGGGCCCCATCCTTAGTTGCAGAGCAGAGATGACACATCCATTGTCAGTGTAATGGTGTTGCAGTTCCATGATGAGCAGCCTCTGTAACCTTGTCCTCTCTACAGTAAGAGTCTGTTTGCTCATGCACAAAACATAGATAGATAACTATCTCCCACCACTGGTTGGCAGGATGAAAATGATATGAACAGGCCTCCTTGACATTAAAAGTGAGGTGGATCTCGGAGGCGCTTCCTGAAGAGGGACAAAAGGTGTAGGTAAGAAATTCTGGCAGGGCGTGGTGGCATACACCTTTAATCCTAGCACTTGGGAGGCAGAGGCAGGCAGATATATGTGAGTTCAACCCAGCCTGGTCCACATAGTGAGTTCCAGGACACCTGGAGCTACAGGGAGACCCTGTCTCAAAAAGACCGAAAAAAGAAAAAAAAAAAAAAAAAAAAAAAAAAAAAAAAAGGAATTCTGGAGCGTCTTTATCGTGTGCATAGATCTGGAACTTCCATGCCTACTGGGCCAGAGAGGCAAGAAGGGAGGGAGATAGAGAACCAGAAGGAGAAAGGAAAGCCTGCATCTTAGAATAAAGGTTTTGTTCTGAGGGATGGTGGGCAAGTGAGAAAGCTTTCATTTTAATGGCCCTGTGGGTATACTTATCAGGTGGGGGTTCTGTCAAGGGATCCAGTGAGGACTCTGGAGCTTGAACAGGGTCTGGGGTTTGCTTGAGCTGTGACAGGTGATTCCAGGTCATGAATGTCTGTAACTTACTTGCTGCTGGAGTGGCAGAATGACCAAGTGCAGGTCTGTCCAACGTGAATTGAGAGCCTGTGGGCAAGAGACCTTTGGAAAACCCCAGTGTCCCAGCACAAGAGGGAGGACACAATCAGAGTGTTCCTGGAGAAGGTCTTGAGAGGGTGAGGGATGCAAACAGTCACTATCTGGGGCTGGCTCTAGAAGTGGCAAGTCTCCCAGAGGAAAAGGACAGCCGTACATGAGTTCGAATGGGCATGAGGAGTGGTCTGGATGCAGGCCAGGGCCGGAGGCGGGAGCTGAGTCCAAGGCAAAAGAGGTTCAGTGGACATTAGGAAAGGTGGGTCGCTATAAGCCCATCAACTCTTTCAACCTTCCCCAAGAACTGAGGCTGCTAAGGGACTTTGAGGCACCTTTGTACCCTCAAGGCTTTTGAGACTGAGTGACTTCTGAGATGTGCCAGGCCGTTATCTGACTGGATGGTCCTGGGAAGCCCAAACCTGTGAAGTATGTCAGAAAGGAGGTGGGAACCAACCACATCCACTGTCTCAGAAGTGGTAGGAAAGGCTTCTGCCCATCCCCAAAGGTATCTGCCATAGTAAGAAGACTGAAAGAAAGTAGAGTTTGCAAAGCCCCTGGTAAGGCTTCTTGGGTGCACGTGAAGCATGCCTAGTGACATCCTTAATAAGAGAAGAAAGGGTGGGATAGAAAAGAGAGGTTGGAGAGAGTGATAGAGGGGCCTAGACCCAATGTGAAAAGACTTATGAATGGCTGTTAAAAAGGTTTTAGCTTGCGTGTCAGGGAGACACTATCTATCCTGTAAGAGGAGCCAGCCCTTGGGACCTTGAGTGGCTCCCATAGGTGGAAGAGCCTGTTGTTGAGATTCAGGGTAAGTAGGAGTTAAGTTGGTTGCTGTCAGAAGGAGAGTGAGGAAAGGTAGATGTGGGTGCTGGCTGGCCTCTTTAGCCCTCAAGTCAGGAAATGCATTATCCAGAGCTATGTAGTTAGTTGGGGGCAGGGGAGGGGTGCTTGGTGGCCTCTACAGTGGATAACTGCTGCTTGCTTTGGAGATGGGAGGATTTAATCAACTTTAAGATGAGGGGGCCCATTGGTTATAGAGGTGCCCTTAGTTGTAAGGAAACCCCAGTCCTGCAAAATGAAGGCACAGTGGTGAAGGATGCAGAAGGCATGTTTAGAGTCTCTCTCTCTCTCTCTCTCTTTATATATATATATATATAT
>VZQC01010815.1:202557-230908 GCA_009823505.1 Rhizomys pruinosus | reverse complement strand
CTGAACAGACTGGAGTCCAAAATGACAACTCCAAAGAAATTAGACTGTTTTCTTCTCACCCACTTGTGCCCCTTTCCCAAAGCCCAGGGAACAAACTGCGGAAGAGGAGGCGTGGTAGATTGTAAGGGCTGTGGAGAGATAGGGGTGAATCATGAGACTACAGGAATATAGTCTGGACTCCTGATTGATCAACATGTCTGTGCATACAAGCTTCTCCAACTGGTCTATGGGAACCTTGGGTTGTTCAAAATTTGGACATAGATACTTGCAAAATGCACCAATTACCTGATTGTATGACATAATGAGTGACATCAATGCTATCTGCAAACAACTGTGTCATTGTATTGTAGAATCCCTTAAAATAAATAAATTAATTAATTAATTAATTAATTAATTTAAAAAAAGGATTTCCTGTCAAGGTGATGTGGAGCAGCTGAAGTTTAGAGGGAGGCAAGGTGGAGAGGCTCAGGTGGGAAAGGAAGTCTTTGAGTCTTTGGGGGGCAGAGAACAGAAAGAGGTTGCCCAAAAGTTAGCTTTGAGGATTACTGGGTGAATCTCTTCAGGGAGAGATGAAGCCCATGATCCCAACACTCAAGATGCCAAGATGGAGCCTGTGATCCTTAGAACTTTTTGGAGCCTGTGATCCCAGCACTCAAGATGACAAGATGGGGGGCTGGAGAGATGGCTCAGCGGTTAAGAGCACTAACTGCTCTTGCAGAGGACCCAGGTTCAATTCCCAGCACCCACATGACAGCTAAGAATGGTCTTTAGCTCCAGTTCCAGGGGAATCCTACACCCTCTTCTGACCTCCATGGCATTGCATGACATGGGTGCACCAACCTACATGCAGACAGTACATTCATACACATAAAAATAAATGAATTAATTAAATTTTAAAAAGCTATTAAAAAAAGATTCTGAGATGGAGTTGGTGATCCCAGCACTCAAGAAACTGAGATGGAGCTGGTGATCCCAGAACTTTTTGGAGAAATAAAATTAAAGGGAACAAAAGCAACAAAAAGACTTACTCAGAGAACTTATCCAAACATAAACGTCTGCATCAAAAATGTTTATAAAAAAAGACTTGAGAAAAAGATACAAGACAGGACTTAGCATGTAAAGCAGAATGCATGAGTGGGGGCAGTGGAGCATGGATGGGGGAAGGGCATAAACTTGATTACAAAAAATATTGTAAGAAATACACAAAAGCTCAATAAAAAATTAAGGAAAAAAAGACCAAAAGGAAGAAAGAAAGAAAGAAAGAAAGAAAGAAAGAAGGAAGGAAGGAAGGAAGGAAGGAAGGAAGGAAAGAAAGAAAGAAAGAAAGAAAGAAAGAAAGAAAGAAAGAAAGAAAGAAAGAAAGAAAGAAAAAGAAAGTGAAAGGCTGATCAAGGTTAGGGAGAGCCAGAGCTGAGGCTGGAATAATGCAGCATGGAGCCGAGAGAGAGCAGGTGCAACAGGATAGAGATATGAAAAGGCTCTGCTAGGGGCATTTAGCTTCTTCGTGGAGGGGCAAGCAAGAAGAGTAGAGTTAGGAATCCAGGTCTGGAGGTATCCACCTAGACTAAGAAAGGAAAGAATTTGTCCTCCTTAGTAGTTGGATATGATAGAATCTTCAGGTATTGTTTGTGATTGAGAGTACTTAAAATGAAGCCCCAAGAGTGGGCGCATGGTTCACTGGTAGAATATTTTTACCCAACATATGCAATGCCATGAGTACAATAATAACAAAGTCACACTAAGTAGATTAGCTGGGAACCTATGAATGAGAATCCACTAATACAAGAGTAACAATCGCCTTTTATTTTTACAAGAAATTAGAACGGTATGCTTTCTTCCAATATATAAGATACTATTTGCTAAATCAAAATTAGTGAAAATAATTTCCTGGGAACAAGGATCAGACTGGATTCTGACAGACAGAACAGGTGCATCTGTGGAAACCGTTTCCACAGATCCCTCATTAAGTCCCTGTTCCTCAGGCTGTAGATGAAAGGGTTCGGCATGGGGGTCACCACTGTGTACATCACAGCAGCTGCCATGTCATTCCTAGCAGAGTGAGAGGATGAGGGGTTGAAATAGACAGCACTGACGGTGCCATAGAAGAGGGAGACCACAGCCAGGTGGGAGCCACAGGTGGGAGCCACAGGTGGAGAAGGCTTTCCATCTTCCCCCTGGGGATGGGACTCTCAGGACAGCACAAGCGATGAGGATGTAGGAGGTCAGGATGCAGACAAATGGAATGAAAATGATCAGGGACCCCTCTGTGAGAATCATCATCTCAGTGAGGTGTGTGTCTGAGCAGGGGAGTTTCAGGAGAGGGGTGACATCACAGAAGAAGTGGGGGATGATATGATCTGCACAGAATGCAAGTTGAGTCATCAGCAAATTGTGGAACAGAGCATGGAAATTGACCACCACCCATGATCCAGCCACCAGCAGAACATAGCTGAGTCGTCATTTTGTTGCACGCAGTTTAAGGAGTGGCAGATGGACACAAAGGATTGCCCACCCCACCTACATGTCTACTTGCCAGAACTTGGTTTTGATGCTCTTCCTGCATGAATCCCCAGGTCTGCTTTGCATATGAACTTTGAAGAACACACAGCCTTAAGACTAACTGTGTCTCTGCTTACATTGCTTAATTCTCGCTCCAACTCAGACCCGTCCAACTAGTTGGTGGTTCAGAAAGGCACAAGAGAAATGGCTGGTTGGTCTTATCTCAAGTGACCACTAAGTGATTCAGGGCTTCTACCATGACTTTCTGTCTCTGGAAGACATTACAAATGAAGTTTCTAAAAGAATGTTCACTTCTCAGTAGACAAAGGTTTGTGTTTCCACTGATGCGACCTTTCTGGGGAGGTTGGTGCTATCCATTGCTGTCCATATTGACTGAACTGCCCAGGGTCTCTCTTTATGTGCAAGGATTGGGATATCGTGGAGACATTAGAGTTTCCGAACTGAGTGAAGATCAGGTGGTTAGTGTCTTCTGAGCAGGGAAGATGTGTGAGACAATCATAGAGCAGGCATTTACAGGCACCTCTTTGGCCACTGGGACCAGATTCCTTAAGAACCTCATTAGAGACAAGAGCAGAATGAATTCCCCACCTATATCTTTGGCCCCTGCAGAGCAAACAATAAGGGCAAGAAACATAACCAAGGTTTGGTGGATCTCTTCTGTCAAAACTTAAAGGTGTCAAATCATTACGCAGGTGGCTCAAAAAACTAGAAACAGATCCACATATGACCCTGCCATATGACTCCTGGGTATTTACCCAAAGGACTCCCAGTCAACACATCACAGAGAGCCTTGCACAATGATGATTTACAACATAATTTTCAATAGCTACATTATGGAAACAACAGAGGTGTCCAACAGAAGAATGAATAAAGACAACATGATCTATCTATCTATCTATCTATCTATCTATCTATCTATCTATCATCTATCTATCTGCATATATATGCATACATACACAATGGAATATTTCCAGAGTTAAAGAAGAGCAAATGCTGATTTTTTTTTTTGCCTAATACCCTACCCAAGACATTACCCACACTAGCTCCTAACGCTACCAAACTGTTGGGATGCCAACTTTTGTGTTCCTCAGGGTGTCTGTGGCCACATCCCCACCAGGGCTGCTGACTCTCCTCTGAAATGCTGTCATGCGAATTAGTCCCTAACACTACATGAGAGACTCAAAACTAATGTTATGAGCTTTTACTATAATGGCTCTTTTGTACATATGGAAGAGGTGAAGGCAACCTCTGCATCTCTGAACCAACACACAATCACCAGAGATGTTTCATCAATGTCAGTGTTACCCTACTACAAAACAGCCAATTTACATTCTCAAACCAGGGCAGGTATATTGTAAAAACAAACAAAAAATCTACAAGGGTACAGTATTCAAGTACATATGCAGTACATGTCTTCCAAAGATAACACTTAAAAGAAACAACTTGAATTTAACATAATTCCAAAATTAAAGCTAGAGGGATTGTATGGTGGGTAAGGCTAAAAGGCAAAGCATCAAAACAGTGCTAAAATTAGTATTTAAAAGAGGAGCCCCGATAGCTGGCACATACTTCTGTGGTAGAATTTTTTTTTTTTTTGGTCTTTTTGAGACAGGGTCTCCCTTTAGTCTCAGCTGGCTTGGAGCTCACTATGTAGACCAGGCTGGCCTTGAACTAACAGAGATCCAACTGCCTCTGCTTCCAGAGTGTTGAGATTTAAGGTGTGCACCACGATACCTGGCTTTTTTTGTTGTTGTTGTTGTTGTTTTTTTTTTTTTTTTGGTCTGCAGTAGAATATTTTTACCCAGCATATGAAACCTCAGTACAAACTTCAGAGCAACAAAAACACCAAAGTCCCACTAATTGATAGATTCACCCAGAACCTGTGAATAACAATACACTAATAGAAGAGTATCAACTGTCTTTTCCATTTTCCTGGGAACCGAAACCTTATCCTTTACTCCAGAACATAATGGAACATTTCCTAAATCATAAGTAGTGAAAATGATTTCCTAGGAATAAGGATCGGACTGGATGCTCACAGACAGAATATGTGCTTCTGAGGAAACCCTTTCCACAGATCGCTCTTAAAATCCCTGTTCCTCAGACTACAGATGAAAGGGTTCAGCATGGGGGTCACCACTGTGTACATCACAGCAGCTGCCATGTCCTTCCCAGCAGAATGAGATGATGAGGGGTTGAAATACAGAGATATGATGGTGCCATAGAAGAGGGAGACCACAGCCAGGTGGGAGCCCCAGGTGGAGAAGGCTTTCCATCTTCCCCTTGTGGATGGGACTCTCAGGACGGCACAGGTGATGTGGGTGTAGGATGCCAAGATGCAGACAAACAGAATGAACGTGATCAGGGACCCCTCTGTGAGAATCATCATCTCATTGAGGTGTTTGTCTGAGCAGGAGAGTTTCAGGGGGGGTGACATCACAGAAGAAGTGGGGGATGACATTGTCTGCACAGAATGAGAGTCGAGCCATCAGCAGAGTGTGCAGCAGAGCATTCATGTTGGCAATGACCCAGGATCCAGTCACCAGCAGGGCACAGAGCTGAGGGGTCATCTTTGTTGTGTAGTGTAAGGGGTGACATATGACCACAAAGCGGTCATAGGCCATCACAGCCAGGAGGAAATTGTCCATGCCAGCAAACACAGCAAGAAAACACATTTGTGTGAGACACCCAGAGAAGGAGATGGCCTGACTATTGAGTACGTGGTTGGCCAGCACCTTGGGGACAGTGGTGGAGGAGAAGCAGGCATCCACAAAGGACAGGTTGCAGAGGAAGAAGTACATGGGGGTGTGCAGGTGGGAGTCAGTGCCGACGGTCAGGATGATGAGCAGATTTCCCAGGACGGTGGCCATGTACATGACAAGGAAGAGCAGGAAGGGGGGCTGCTGCTGCTGGGGCTGCCTCGAGAGTCCCAGGAGGAGGAACTCAGAGACAAGAGACTGCTTCATTTTCTCATGGTCTGAGCCCCAGTGAATAGAAGACAGTGAATTCAAACCAGGAGTGGGATGGTCAGGATGACCCAGGACTCCAGGCAGGACCAAGCTCACATATCAGTTCGTAGAGTTGCTAATTCAGGATGTGCACACCCCACCGCACATCCACTTCTCAACACTTGGCTTTGACACTTTTCCCACATGAATCTCTGAGTCCCATTTTTCATAATGAACTTGAAAGCACACTATCTCTAACATAAGCTGTGTCTCTACTTATGTTGTCTGGTTTTCCTTTCATCTTTGACTTATCCAAATCTTAGTGCCTCAGAAAGACACAATTAAATTGCTGGTTAGGACCGAGTTTATCTCAAGTGACAACAAATGAATGCTGGACTCTTACCTGAATAAATAAATATTTGTTTCCACTGCCATAAATTAACTTCGAAGGTTGGTCCTAGTCATTGCTGTCCACCTTGTCCTAATTGGCCAGGGCTTGTCTCTCGAATGTGATGACTTTGTAACACTGCAAGGTTCTGAGGAGGTAAAGAGCATATAGTTGTAGTCTGGTCCTCTGAGCAGGAAAGATGTGTGGGACAATCACAGAACAGGCATTTACAGGAGCCTCTTTGGCCACTGGGACCTGATTTCCTTGGAGCCTCGTTAATGACAAGAAGACAGTAATTCCCCATCTATGTCTCTGGTCTCTTTGGACCAAAAAATGAGGGCAATGAACATCATCAGAGTTTGGGGACGATTTTGCATCCAGAGGTAAAGACATTAGGGAGAGACCACAGGACTGACGTGGATCCCAGTAGACCTCACCAGCTCTGCCAACCCTCATGCCTGAGTGACTGGGTCTTTGCCCACAAATAGCAGTATTCAGTCATTCCATCTTCTGTGTTTTCAGACCTGGGAGCCTTCCTGTGTTTTGTTAAATATTTGTTTTCTTGTTTCTGGTCATCCTCAGTGGTGATTAATGATGCTACATTGTCTCTAATTTGTAGGTAAAAATATTCAGGCACTAACAGTAAGATGTAATAACAAGAAACCATGGAGTCTGGTTCAAAGGACAGTTGTCTGTGCAATATTGAGAATCCCAGGACTTTATGGTGGATATCTTTTGGGTCATCTCTACAACTCACAGTTTACTATTTTCTTGGACTAGAACTCCTCATCCACATAATCTCAGTGTGGTGAGGCACTGGAAACTTTATTTATATCAGAGAGAGAGAGAGAGAGAGAGAGAGAGAGAGAGAGAGAGAGAGATCGATCCTCCCTCTAGAGCAGGTTGGACTACAGTATTTGTAGCAAGGATTGAGGGACAACTAGTGCGTATCACTATGGAGATGGCCAAAACGTGTGACCCTGTTGTGGTTTGAGTGAGAGTGTCCCCCATAGGTTTTAAGTATTCAGACATTTTGTTCCCAGTTGGTGGCACTGTTTTGGGAAGTCTTAGACTGTGTGGCCATGGTGGAGGAAGTACATCACTGGGATGGGCTTAATGAGTTCAACAAGACTTGCAAGCTCCAGTTGTTTATCTTTTTTACTTCTTGTGCTTATTGCGAGATGTGACTCTCAGCTTTCTGCTCCAGCCCTGGCCACCATGCCTCCTGCCACAATGGACTCTAATTCCCTGTAACTGTCAATCATAAGCTCAAATAAGCTCTTCTTTTTATAAGTTCCCTTGGTCATGGTGGTTTTATCACAGCAACAGAAAAGTGATTAATACAGTTATTTGGTACCAGAGAGTGGGCTGTTGGCTGTGAAGAATCTGACCATGTGGGTGTTTGGAGAAATGTGGAAGACTTTGGAACTTTGGGCTAGAAAAGCTGTTGACTACTGTAAGCAGAGCTTAATGGGCCATTCTAGTAGAAACCTGGAAGAAAGCATTGCTGCAAAAAATGTAGTTCCAGAGGAAAAGAAAGATGTAGGCAGCAACTGGGATATTTTGGCAGAGTCTGGCTGCAGTTTGCCCACAGCCCCAATGCTTGCCTGATGCTAAGTTGAAAAGTAATGGACTAATTTATTTGGCAGAGGATAGTCTTAATGTAGAAATGGTGGTATGGCTATTAATGGTGAATATTATACAGATCTACAGTGAAAGCAAATGGGGCAGAAAGAAATGCAGAATGGCAGAATGTACAGTTTGGATTGGAAAAGTGCAGGACGGAGATTAATGTTGGAGCCAAGGCATGTGAATGAGATGCTCCCTTTAATAAGGAGATTAAAGTGATTAAGGAGAGGCCTAGATATTTACAAATAAACAATGGAAAAAGTGAGATTAAACTGATTAAGGAGAGGCCAAAATATTTACAAGTAAACAACAGAAACGGTACCTTCAGGGCAAGATCACACCCAGCTAAGCCTCCAGCTTTTGAAAGGAAAATACTGAAAGGGCAGAGTAAAGTTTAGAATGTGGTTGAAGTAGGCCAGAGTCCATCCTGAACTTGCAGCCAGTCTCAGCAGTTTCATTCTCGTGGTGCTGGCTTTAGAGGCATGAAGGATGCAAGAGTGAAGGGGTCATCAGTTCTTCCTCTGTGATTTCAGAGAGCTGCCAAGGCCAGGCAAAGTGCAGCAGGGGCATCCCTGAATAAAGAAGGCCCTGATAGGCCATTGTGTGAAGCTGTGAATGTGGAGCCTGGTTGGCAGCAGAGACCCCAAGGAGACATTCGGGATGCCAGAGCTGTGAGATATTTGCCAAGGAGAGCTGCATACAGGGAGTGGTACCTGTCTAAGAAAGAAATGTATGTTGCAAGCAAAGCTGGAAGAGCTGAGCCATCTAAGCCCTTTGGAAGTCAAGTCCTGGAAATCACACATGGAGTTACTGGACTTGGTGTTTGCCCTGCTGGTTTTCAGTCTTGTTTTGGTCCAGTATTTCCTCACTATGCCTCTATTCCTTCCTTTTGGAATGGGAATGTGTATTCAGTTCCACTGTGTGTTGGGAGTATGTAATTTGTCTTTTGATTTTACAAGAGCTTACAGTTGAGAGATAGGTCTGGGTCTCAGAAGAGACTTTGAACTGTAGACTTTTGAATAGAATTGAGACTGGTAAAGACTATAGGGACTTTTAAGGTTGGACTAAATGCATTTTGCATTTTATATGATTATGAGCCTATGGGGGCCAGGGAGTAGAATGTGGGTGGTTTGAATGAGAATGTCCCCTATAGGCTTCAAGTATTCAGACATTTTGTCCCCAGTTGGTAGCAGTGTCTTGGGAAGTCTTTAGAAGCTGTGGCCATGCTAGAGGAAGTACATCACTGGGGGTGGGCTTAGTGAGTTCAACAAGATTTGCAGGCTCCAGTTGTCTCTCTTTTTTTACTTCCTATGCTCATTGTGAGATGTGAACTTTGGCTTTCTGCTCCAGCCCCAGCCACCATGCCTCCCCACCACAATGGATTCTAATTCCCTGGAACCATCAATCAAAAGCTCAAATAAACCCTTCCTTTTTTTTTTTTTTTTTTTTTTTGGTCTTTTTGAGACAAGGTTTCCCTGTAGCCCCAACTGGCCTGGAACTCTACTTTGTAGACCAGGCTGGCCTTGAACTCACAAAGATCCACCGGACTCTGCCTCCTGAGTGCTAGGATTAAAGGCGTGTGCCAGCACACCCGGCCAAACTCTTCCTTTTATAAGTTCCCTTTGTTGTGGTGGTTTTATCACAGCAACAGAAAAGTGACTAATACAGACCCAACCCTGTTCTCCCTGACCAGTTCCAATTAGAGAATTATGGGGGAACAAAAGAAGCAATTACATAGCTGAGTGTGTAAAGTTCAAATCCAGCATGGGAAAGGCAGAGGCAGAAGAGAGAGACAGAGACAGATGGAATGGAGGGAAGGGAAGGGGGACTGGGACAAAGATGAAGAGACACAGAGAATACCAAGTGATGGTTTTTGTTTTATTTTGTGATTTTTTTATTGTATGCATATAAGTATTTTGTATGCAAGAATGTAAGTGCATTTCATGTGTGCGGTGCCTGCAGAGACCCAGAAGGGCATCAGAACCCCTGGAACTATAGTTACTGATGGTTGTTAGGTGACACGTAGGTGCTGGGAACATGGTCCAGGTACTCTGAAAGAGCAGCCAATTCTTTTAAAAAATTTTTTATTAATTTCATTTATTTCTGTATGTGTATGAATGTACCATCTGCATGCAAGTTTGTGCACCCGTGTCGTGCAATGCTGTGGAGGTCAGAAGAGGGTCTCGGATTCCCCTGGAACTGGAGTTCTCCTGGAATTGGAGTTTCAGATGGTTCTTGGCCACGATGTGGATGCTGGGGATTGAGCCCAGGTCCTCTGCAAGAGTGGTTGGCACTCTTAACTGCTAGGCCATCTCTCCAGCCCCAGCAGCCAGTTCTTTTAAACACTGAGCCATCTATCTCTCCAGACTCACCAAGTGATATTTTTAAAGGATAGGTAATACTATTATTAAAGATCAACTGGGATATGGCTCAAAGGTTGAGTGCTTGTAGAGCACACCCAAGGCCCTTGCTTCTTCCCCAGAACCTCCGAAATAATGATAGTGAGGTAAATGCAGCCCAGCCCCAGTGTGGAGGGTATGTTCCACCCAGAGTCTGTCAGAAAGAGACCTTGATTATTTTTGTTGTCAGAATCTCATTACAATCAAACTATTAGATGAAAATGTGAATGCTAAAATGTTTTGCACATCTATGTTCATTGCAGCTCTCTTCACAATAGCCAAGAGCTGGAAGCAACCCAAATGTCCTTCAACTGACAAGTGGATACAGAAAATGTGGTATATCTATCTACAAATGGAGCTCTATTCAGCAGTAAAGAAAGATGACATCATGAACTTTGAAGGTAAATGGATAGAACTAGAAGCCTTTATGCTAAGTGAAGTAACACAGTCCCAGAAAACCAAACGATGTATGGTGTCCCTCATTTGTGGATCCTAGCACCAAATCCCTATTTGTAAGGCAAACTGAATAATTCTCTCTCTCTCTCTCTCTCTCTCTCTCTCTCTCTCTCTCTCTCTCTCCTATATCTGAGAGGTGGGATTGAAACTTTTTTATTTTATTTTTTTCTATGCGTATGTACTGTCTGCATGTAGGTTGGTGCACCTGTGTCATGCAATGCTGTGGAGGTCAGAAGAGGGTGTCGGATTCCCCTGGAACTGGAGTTAAAGATGGTTCTCAGCTGCTATGTGGGTGCTGGGAATCAAACCTGGATCCTCTGCGAGAGCAGTCGGTGCTCTTAACCACTAGGCCATCTCTCTAGACTGGATTGAAACATTTAAGTGAGGTCTTTTGCTTTTGTTTCTTCCAAAATTTTCTAAAACAACATGTTTATTTCATCATTGAAGCCCAAGTGTGTGTTGGCAAGATGGCTCCACAGGTCAAAGCACCTGCCACTGAAGTTTGGTGTCCTGAGTTTGATCCCTGGGAACCATGGTGGAAGGAAAAAAGCAGTCTATTAACAGTTGTTCTCTAACCTTTGTCTACACACAAACACACACACAGTGACAGAGAGAGAGAGAGAGAGAGAGAGAGAGAGAGATACACAAATATACGCATACATCATATGCATACAATAATACTTTAGTTTTATTAATTTATTGACCTATTTATTATGTGTGTGCTTGTGTGTGTCTGTGTGTCAGTGTGTGTCCCATATTGTGCCTGTTGGTCAGAGGAAAACTTACAGGAGTCAGTTTGTTGGGAACCGGTCAAAAAGAGTTAATCAGAAGGAAGAAGTTAATTGGAAAATTGAGTTAGCTAAAGCAAGCCTGGTTCCCATAACTACCTTTGCTCCATATCTTAAGGACAAGAATGCATTCTGCTCCTGAGTTCCCAGTTCCCAGAGATGTTTCAGGTCAAGATGAACTTTCCCAGTCCTGGGGGTGGGGGTACATCCACTCCCCAAGGGGCTCCATGCTGCTAAACACAACCAATCAGTTTAAAGGTCACCACTGCTTGCTTTGTGTTTCCATAGCCTTGCAATTGTGTTTCTATAACGTCATAAAATTCCTCTAGTTTGTGGTTTTTGTCTTTAAAAGCTCTCTGTAGCAGACAGTTAAGGTTTCGCCCTTCCCTGCATGGAGTGGGTTGCATCCCTAGTGTGCCAACAATTTGCCACCCCCCCCCCAGTGCACTAGTTTTATCAATTGGTTTCGGGTGCACCCGCAAATTAAATACATTTTGTTTAAAAGATTGAATCCTGGGCTTGAGAGTTTTTCTGTGCATTTTTCAAACCTGACAAGTTCTGTCCTGGCAAAATGGGGGTTTCAGGAATTTAATTAAGGTCATCTGGCTTGGTGAAAGGAGATTTTACCTCCTGAGACATTTTACCAGCCATGTGGGGTTTTTGTTTTTTGTTTTTTTGTGTGTTGCTGTTGTTTGTCTTTTTGAGACAGGGTCTCCCTGCAGCCACAGCTATCCTGGAACTCACTTTGTAGACCAGGCTGGCCTTGAACTCATAGAGATCCACCTGCCTCTGCCTCCCAAATGCTGGGATTAAATGCATATGTCACCATGCCCAGCCAGCCACGTGTTTTTAAAAATTATACTCAAATGTGTGGGCATACCCATACTAGAAAAGGTTATTGAAGAAATGTTAATGCATAGGTAAAATCTAACACAGCTAATACCAAACCAAACATAGAGTAGCAGTGTTTATGAAAAGAGGGATTAAGAATAAAAATACAGGCCAGGGGTGGTGGCACACACCTTTAATACTAGCACTTGGGAGGCAGAGGCAGGTGGATCTCTGTGAGTTCAAGGCCAGCCTGGTCTACAGAGTGAGTTCCAGGACAGCTGGGACTAAAGGGAGACCTTGTCTCAAAAAGACCAAAAATTAAAAAAGAATAAAAATACAATAGGAGCTTTTTCCTTATTTTTTTAATTAGAGGCTTTAAAAAATACTTTTGTTGAAGTTTTTTGCATTTCTTACATTTCTTAGTCCAATTTAGATTCATTCCCTTTTCCATGACCCCCACCACACCCAAAGTCCTGCATTCTGCCTTACATGTCTTGCATCTCTTTCTCAGTCTTTTTGAATTTTTTCTATGCAGAGGATTACTGTTTTGGGCAGAAATTTACTATTTTGGTCAGTTTTTTTTTTTTTTTTTTTTTTTTATTAATTATTTTATAATTTATTTAGCTTTCCTATATAAATGAGCATATATATATATTATATTATATATATAATATATAATATATGTGTGTGTGTATGGTGTGTTGATGTGTGTGTGTCACACATATCAAAATTGTGACATCTGAAAATAAACTTTATGTTAATTCCAAATCTTGTTTAGGAATTCATAATTCCCCTTTAATTTTATATTACTCTAAAATATGCATACATACCCTTCACCCATATTCCAAAATTACAAAATCTAAAATAAGTGGTAGGTTAATTCTAGAGCCCATAAATGAATCACATTATAACAGAACAATTGCTTTCAGATAAAAAGAAATATAACATTAATGTTGTTCAATTTGCCTTACAGCTAGGGATTTGGTGCTAGCATCAACAAATGAGGGATACCATTCATCGTTTGTTTTTTCTGGGACTGCGTTACTTCACTTAGCATAATGGCTTCTAGTTCCATCCATTTACCTGCAAAGTTTATTATGTCTTTTTTCTTTACTGCTGCAAAGAACTCAATTGTGTAGATGTACCACATTTTCATTATCTACTTGTCCACTGAGGGGCACTCGGGTTGCTTCTAATATGTTTTTTCTTAAAGATAGGATGTGTAAACCAGCCTGGTCTACATAGCAAGTTTCAGGACAGCAGGGGCTATGGGAAAACCCTGTTTCAAAAAGACCAAAACAATAAAAATAAAATTTAAAAATCAAAGAAAAGGAGCTGGAAAAATGGTTCAGTGATAAAGAGCCTTGGCTGCTCTTGCAGAAAACATGGGTTCAATACCCAGCACACACATTGAGGGCAACAACAGTCCATAACTTCAGTTCCAAGGGTTCTGATGCCTTCTTTTAAACTCTGTGGGCTCTGCAGTTGCCAGAAGAAGGTATTGGATTCCCTGGAACTGGAGGTACAGATGGTTGTTAGTAATCATATCAGTACTGGGAATTGAACCTGGGACTTATGCAAGAAAACCAGTGTTCTAATTGCTGAGCCATCTCTCTATCCCCCAAATAAAACATTTTTTTAAAAAGAATAAACAGCACACAAGCCACACAGAGAAGGCAGTCTACCAGTGGCTGACTCTACCCCTGGAAGACCCCTCATGTCTATGTGGAGCAGGCAGTCCACCAGCAGCAGGTCCCCACCCCAGGTAGGCCCCACAGATCAGCAGTAACTGGCCCCCCACCTCCAGAAGGCCCTGTCCATGCCAGGAGGAGCAGTCAGACCACCAGCTGCCAGGCCCCCCAACCCTGGAGAATTCCAGCTCCAGATCAGCACAGGCTCAGCTCCCAGAGGCTTGATAGAGCCCCCCCAACCAAGCAGAGCACTGGGACCACTCAGTGGAGTGGCCCAGCCATGCAAAGCCTTCAACTCAAAGAAGAAACACTGGAGATGGAGTTTTGTAACAATGCAAACAACAAAATAATCCACATGCCAGAACACAACAATAACAAAAATGGGAAAACCAAATAAATCCTGCGGCATCCACCTCCGCATTTGCCACACCCACTCCAGTGTCGCCTGTGTAAAGTAATATGAGAAATCATGTTCAAGGCAGGCGGGGGAGCAATGTCCTACGGGGCTCGACCCCCTGGAGGTCCCTGGTAGAACACTCAGCTAAGATCACCCCCGAGATTGAGATGCTTTCCTAGGATATTACGTTTTTCTGGTGCTGGACTTAGCATAACACTGAGCACATAAAGATCTTTTCTTAAGGCCAGCTTATAGATACAAAACAAACTATTTGAATGTGCCAGTAACTGGTAATTAAAATGCCTCTCTTGGGCACAGGGCTTTTTCCTGGCAGCAAGAATTTTCTGTAAGTCTTAAGTAAGAAATAGACCTCTCTCGCAATATACATTGCAATGTAAAGACCTGTGACAAATTGGAAAACAAAACAATTATATAGTGGTAATGACTCTATGACTGCCTCTAAAGAAAAACAAGTCCCAGTGATATGTGCAATAAAAACAGAATATATCATTCCACTTAAAATAAAGTAAAAACTCCTCTTTAACAATTAAAATAAAAAGACTCTTCAAACCCATTTCCCTATTTAAGTAAAGGGACAGATTAAACAGTTTTCCTAGTTTTATGCAGCCACTAAATGTCTGAGTCCTGACACTCCCAGTAAAGCTAGACAAAGGCTAAATTACTTTACACCAGCCAATTATCTTACAAAAACAAAACTGTTAGCTGGATCAAGCAGTGGAATGGCTCTTAGTTTTCAGTAAAGATTGAAACTTTAGATTAGCAGTTAGAGTTAGAAAAACTAATAAGTAGTTTAGGATGTTATAGGAATAAGGTTTTTACTTTAATAGAAACTTAAAAGAAACTATTAACCTTAGGATATTAAGATATATTTACTCTAGATTTAGGATAGAGATATAAGACCAATATCTGCTGGTAAAGAACTTTGTACTGTGACATAGTAATTACTACTCGGTGTGTGCTGTGAATTTTCAATTATGATTTGTAATCAGGAGTTAAAAGGTAGAAACTGATCATGTCAAGAAAACTATTGATGTTCCTTTTTTCTTCTTAAATGTTATTTCCCCAGTAAAGGTTATCTTAAGATTTCTACATTTTTACTTCAAAGAAAGTTCATTTCCTGACTAAACTTTGTGATGTTTTAGTTTCCTGCTCTGTGTGCTCTGTATCCCGTCAATCATGAAATAGATAATGAGTTCTGGTTAATGTATGAGTTTTGACCTATTAGTAACCTATGTAATTGTAAAGCTTCACCAAATCCTTTGTTCTGCCCTCTTCTAAGACTACTATATAATCACTGCCCCTGTTCAATAAAGTTGCTGCAGATTTGGAAAACTTCTCTTAGTCTCTCATCTCTGCACACCGTTCAACTTCCTTGTGTTTTTCCTGCCAAGGGGACGCCCAGAAACCCACGATCCCCGGAGGGCTGGTCGGTAACAAAATCCCCACTAAATTTTACCAGTCCTACAGAAGACTCCTACAATGAGAACTCCCTGTAGGTAACCCAGGACACAGATCTTAAAAGAACTATCATAGACATATGCAATAAAATCAAAGACTATAAAGAGCACACAGACAAGCAATGAACTTGCAGGAGAGAATGACAAACTCCGGAAGAAAGTGGAAATACTGAAGAAATCTCAGGCTGAAATGAAAAGGGAAATCAAACACTCATCCAGTCAACAGGAAAGGATGGGAGAAAGCCTCAGTAACAGAACAGATGAAGCAGAACATTGAATATCAAGACTGGAAGATAACATGGAAGAACTGGAGTGCTCAAACAGAGATTATGAAAATGTTTTAAAAACACAAGGGTGGAATAATCAGGAAATGTGTGATGCCATGAAAAGATCAAACCTCCACATCACAAGCATAGAGGAAGAAGAAGAACCCCTGGATAACAGTATTGACCAGATTTTCAACAGAATTATAGAAGAAAATTTCCCCAAATTGAAAAAAGATATACCCATGCAAATACAAGAAGCACATAGAACACCAAATAGACAAGGCCAGAAAAGAAATTCCCCATTCCATATCATAGTAAAAACGCTAGATGCTCAAAAGTAAGACAGAATAATGAAAGCCTCAAGAGAAAAACAACAAGTTATATATAAAGGGAAACCCATCCGAATTACAGCTGGCTTTTCAGTGCAAATGATGAAAGCCAGAAGAGCTTGGGCCAAAGTATTCCCAGTTCTAAATGAGTATAGATGCCAACCCAGGTTACTTTACCCAGAAAAAATGTCAATTATATTTGGAGGAGAAAGAAATATCTTTCATGACATAAACAAGATGAAAGAACACATGTCTAAAAAAAAAACCCTTCAGAAAATTCTTGAAGCAGTTCAAAGGACAGAGGAAAGGACCATCTGTTCCCAAGTGGCAAAAGAATGTAATTAATGAAAGTATAACTGTGGAAATGCAAACATAGACCAAAAATGCAAACAGATAGTAACTGAAGGAAAGTAATATACATCTCTCAATAATAACCTTAAATATCAATGGTCTGAACTCCCCAATCAAGAGTCACAGCCTGGGAGAATGAATTAAGACATTGAATCTACTCAGGAGGCAGCGGCAGGCAGATCTCTGTGAGTTCAAGACCAGCTTGTCTACATAGCAAGCTCTAGTCCAGCTGGGACTAAAGGGAGACCCTGTCTCAAAAAGACCAAAAAAAAAGTTGAATCCATCTTTTTCCCTTTTCATCTCTAATTTTGTTGACTTGGAGTTGTTCTTTCCTTCTTTTGGTCAACTGGGCTAAAGGTCTATCTAACTTGTTTATCATTTTAATGAACCAGCTCTTTGTTTGACCTGGCTCTCCAAGGCCTAGGCACAGTGCTGGTAACAAGAGACCCAGGTGAAGGGACTGTCCAGAGGGAATGGCAAGTGCTAATTTATTGACCTGATACCAGAACCATGACCTCAGCCACACCAGTTCCTAAGGTCACCCAGCCAATCTGAATCTTCCTGAAGGGTGTTAGGCTTTTCTGTTCCTCACTTATAGCTGAGGGTCTCATCCCCACCAGGGCTGCTAACCCTCCTCTGAAATGCTGCTAGGCACATCAATATCTAATTATTACCTAAGAGACTCAACACAAATCTTATGAGTCTTTTCATTTTTTTTTGAGACAGGGTCTCTCTATAGCTCCAGCTAGCCTGAAAGTCACTAGGTAGAGCAGGCTAGCCTTGAAATTATATAGATTCCCCCTGCTTCTGCCTCCCAAGTGCTGGGATTAAAACTGTATGACATCACAACCAGCTATTCATATGAGCCTTTATTAAAGAACTATTAAGTTGGATATTTAAAGAGGCTAAGGCATGGGGCTGGAGAGATGGTTCAGCAGTTAAGAGCACCTCTTGCAGAGGACCCGGGTTTGATTCCCAGCACCCACATGGTGGATAAGAACAGTCTTTAAGCTGGGCATGGTGGCACACCTTTGATCCTAGCACTCGGGAGGCAAAGGCAGGTGGATCTCTGTGAGTTCAAGGCCAGCCTGGTCTACAGAGCTAGTTCCAGGACATCTGGGGCCAAAAAAAAAAAAAAAAGTGGCTAAGGTAAACTCTCCACCTCTAACTGAATGCACAATCAATCACCAGAGAGGTGCTACAAACTTCAGGGCCACACTAATGGACAGCACCAGAGGTACTGCCTTAGTATCAGGTCTAATAAAATTTAGAAGTACATTACGTGGTTACAGATTTTGAATACATATGTAGTACATACCTTCCAATGACAACTCTTAAAATGAACAATTTGACTTGAAGATAAAATAAATATAAAGTTAGTACTTAAAAAGAAGTCCCATTAAATGGCATATAGTCTTTGTAAGGTCCTCTCATAGGCCAGCTTATCCAATCGCTTTGGTACAACTACCTCAAGCACATGAAAGCAAAACGAACATTAGTTGATAGAGCCCTACAAGCCTATGAATAGCTAATCTACTAATATAGCGATTAGAATTTCTTTATCAAGTCCGCGCATGAACTGATCAGCTATACTTTGTCGAGAAAGTAATTAAAACGATTATGCTAAATCATAATACGTGTAAACCACTTTCATAGAACAAGGAACTTCGGTAGGATAGCTGACAGACAGAAGAATGCTGCGGTGATGTGGAAAAAGGCTTTCTTTTTTCTCTTTTTTGGTAAATAACTTGTTAGTTGACTGCCTTGGGTGCAGTTTCATACATTATTTTCGCACTTAGTTCAGTTCAGGACTTATTTCCCTATCCTCCCCACCCCACCCCATCTTCCAGATCATCCATTCGCGCTACTGCCTGCAAGCTTTTGCTCATCTAGAGTTTTTTTTTTCATTTAGCTACGAAGCTCGAACTAATCCCATGAGGGCAGAGGCAGCATGCACTGACAAAACGCTGACTCTGCAAGGGCTGGAGTGCTCCAAACATCGTAAGCCCACAATCCAGGTGGGGGGACAGGTTGAATTGTACAATCATGTTGGTTAAATAAGTGTCCAGTCTAATTGCTGTAATTTCACCATTCACCCACTCGCAGCCCTTATTCTCACACCCCCCCTTCCGCAGTGGTCTCCTAGGCTAGAAAAAGGGCCACAGGATGGATGACAGGTAGAACAACAGTCCAACCTGTCTGGAGCTGTTCGACTTGGTACTCAGTCACGTTCTGGCTGTTTTCCTTTCATGTGGCTCTTGGACAGTTTGTCCTCTTGAGGAATTATAGCTTGCTATACTCTGATGCTCAATTTGAATGAACTATCGATTTAATATTTTATTAGTGTATAAGCACTACTAATAGATTAGGTAGGTACTTAGCATTAGCATCATGTTTGTGGATTTATGTTTTATACCTATGATATACTCAATTTTCTCCTTGTATATATTATTTACAGTGTTTACGTGGCTTTAGTAAATCTAACTGTATATTGATGTCAGTCAGTGGTCATCAGCAGTTGGGTTTTTTCTCCCAGGTGGAGAGCAATTTAGTCAAATATATATTTTGGGATATAACAGGGGGCAGACACTGGCTTGCCTGCTGTCGAACTGCAGTAGATCCAGCAGGCGTGATGCAGTGTCATCTGGTGCGAACTGTGATCGCATGCTGATCAGGCAGATACCTATTGCCTTATTGGTTTAGTGGCCGTGTGGAATCACTCCTCTGCACTTCTTCAAGGCGCCCATCTGTATACTCATGGTGGTCATAATTACATCCCCCCAGTTAATCAGTCAGCGGTCTTGCTGGCAGACAGGCGTTATGCCGTTCTCCGTGCCTGTAGATATCCCAACTTATGAGGCAACAGAGCCCTTAACCCTGTTGTAGTCGTGGCGGCTTGGATCGCCCGCGGCCAACATGCGCACGCTAGTAACAGCAGTCACATTGCTTGATGTCTAGAGCTAACCTGTATTAATATAGTTTGCCTGAGTGCATAGCCCTAGGGAACTCCTTTAGTGATTATACGTTTAGTTCTGAACAAGGAGAGTTAGTGCCCGGGCGCCACAGGCCCATGCTCTAGTATATCAATTAAATGAAGAGCAGTGGTTACGGCGTGGTTTATAAGAGATCACTCCTCACGAATATTGTCGTTCAATTGACAGTGTGGGGGAGCCGACCTCCAATCATGTGTCATGATTGTCTCTGTTCTATGGGTTAGGAAGTGCAAGGAAGTCTACTCATAAAGCAGAACCTTTTGTGGCACCACGTAGAAGGTAATCTTTCATTATGGTACTCATTATACTACTGTCTGTTACATTGTTTGACTCACAGGGAGTTCGGGATGTGTTATGGCATCTGCGGGCGTCTGTCCTGTTGAATGTTAACAGATACGCGGTCTAGCTCTTCTCGGATTGCCACGCTGTTGTTTGGTACACTCCTACCAATGCAGAATCCTATCTTTTCTTTCTCAGCCGTTAAGTTGGTGACGTTTTGTCCTGTTGGAACAAACAAATCTTTTCCCATAGTTAGTTTTAAGATTTGAATTGCAGGGGTTTGATGAAAAGGTTTCATGTCTTTCTGTATCCCCCCCCCCTTTTTTTTTAGCGTATGAGTCTCCAGAAGATAGTTGTATTATACATGACTATAGGGTGGAGTCAAGGCATAGATTTCATCAAATTCACCCATGTTGTTTTGGGTGACTATATAAAGATCGACAAAACAAAGAAGGAAATGCTTTCTATGGAGCCCATTGATCTCCATGGATGAGGACGGAGGGAATGGCAAATGCTGATTTATTTTACCTGATCCCACACCCATGACCTCAGCCACAGCAGCTCCTGAGGTCACCCAAATAGTCAAGATGTCCTGGCTTTTGTCTTCCTCACTTCTGGATGTCTGTGGCCTCATGCCCACCACCGCTGCTAGCTCTCTTCTGAAATGCTGTCATGCACATGAGTCCATGAATAGTACTTAAGAGACTCAAAACTAATCTTATGAGCCTTTTTTGTCTTTTTGAGTCGGGGCCCCCTGTAGCCACAGTTGACCTAGAACTCACTATGTGGACCAGAATGGCCTTGAACTCAAAAAGATCCAGCTGCTTCTGCCTCTCCATGCCAGGGCTCAAGGGTGTGCTCACCACAACCCAGTAATCTTAAGAGACTTTATTATAACTATAAAGTTGGACATTAGAAAGAAGCTAAGACACACTCTTCACCTCTGACTGAACACACAATCAACAGAGGTGTTTTATAAACATCAGTTTCTTTTTTCCCTCATTCTTTTGATTTTGTGCATACATAACCTCCACCCATATACCAAAATTGCCTAAGTCTGAAAATAAATGGTAGCTTAATTCTAGAACCTGTTAAGGGATTCACAATATAAGAGCACAGTTGTTTTCAGATCATGAGGAATATAACATTAGTGTTGCTTAGTTTGCCTTACAACTAGATACTTGGAAAATATCAGTTTCACAGTAATGCAGGGCACAGGGTTTACTGTCTCGGAACCAGGGTCAGTATATATTTAAAAATCTACATTGTTACAGAATTCAATTCAAATACATATATACCAAAAACTTCCCAAATATAATAATTAACAGGAACACATTGAGTTGAATATAACATAATTATATGAACATAAAATAATTAAATAAATGGCATATAGTTCATGGTAAGAGACTCTCAGCCGGCATGCGCAATGCCCTGCATATACTCTTCAGAGCCATACAACAACAAAGTAACACTAGTTGACACATTCACCATGGTCCTATGAATGATAATCCACTAAAACATGAGTAAGATTTGTCTTTTAACTTTCCCATAAACTGATACCTTATACTTTTTCCAGAACATAATGGAACATTTGCTAAATCATAATTAGTGAAAATCATTTCCTGGGAACAAGAAACAGCTTGGGTCCTGACAGAATATGTGCTTCTGAGGAAATGCTTTCCACAGAGCGCTCTTCAAGTCCCTGTTCCTCAGGCTGTAGATGAAAGGGTTCAGCATGGGGGTCACCACTGTGTACATCACAGCAGCTGCCATGTCCTTCCCAGCAGAGTGAGAGGATGAGGGGTTGAAATAGACAGCACTGATGGTGCCATAGAAGAGTGAGACCACATCCAGGTGGGAGCCACAGGTGGAGAAGGCTTTCCATCTTCCTCTTGGGGATGGGACTCTCAGGACAGCACAGGTGATGTGGTGTAGGAGGCCAGGATGCAGACAAATGGAATGAACATGATCAGGAACCCCTCTGTGAGAATCATCATCTCATTGAGGTGTGTGTCTGAGCAGGAGAGTTTCAGGAGGGGGGTGACATCACAGAAGAAGTGGGGGATGACATTGTCTGCACAGAATGAGAGTCTAGATATAAATAAAATGTGCAACAGACCATGGAGACTGACAACCACCTAGGATGCAGCCACCAGCAGGGCACAGAGCTGAGGGGTCATCTTCGTCATGTAGTGTAAGGGGTGACATATGGCCACAAAGCGATCGTAGGCCATCACAGTCAGGAGGAAGTTGTCCATGTCAGCAAACACATATAGAAAATACAGCTGTGTGAGACACCCAGAGAAGGAGATGGACTATTGACTACATGGTTGGCCAGCAACTTGAGGACAGTGGTGGAGGAGAAGCAGACGTCCACAAAGGACAGGTTGCAGAGGAAGAAATACATGGGGGTGTGCAGGCGGGAGTCAGTGCTGATGGCCAGGATGATGACCAGGTTTCCCAGGACGGTGGCCAGGTACATGATGAGGAAGAGCAGGAAGAGGGGCTGCTGCTTCTGGGGCTGCCTGGAGAGTCCCAGGAGGAGGAATTCAGAGACAAGAGACTGGTTCATTTTTCTCATGGTCTGAGCCTAAGTGAATAGAAGACAGTGAATTCAAACCTAGATGGGGATGGTCCGGGTGTGATGGGGCTCTAGATAGGACCACATTTACCTAGCTGTTCACAGAGTTTCTAACACAAGATGTGCACACCCCACCCATACATCTTTTCAATACCTGGCTTTGACCTTTTTCCTACATGAATGAGTCCTGTATTTTATAATGAACTTGAAAACACTCTGTCTCTAACATGAGCTGTGTCTCTCAGACTTATCCAACACTTAGTGGCTCAGAAAGACACAAAAAAATTGCTGATTAGTACTGAGTTTATCTCAAGGGACAACAAATCAATACTGGACTCTTACCTGAATAAGTAAATGTTGTTTCCACTGCCATGAACGTATCTGTAGAGATTGGTGCTAACCATTGCTGTCTACCTTTTCCTAACTGGACAGGGCTTCTCTCTCTGGAGTTTGATAACTTTGTAACACTGGAAGGTCCTGAGCAAGTGAGGAGCAACTAGTTGGAGTGTGGTCTTCTGAGCAGGAAAGGTGTTCAGGACAATCACAGAACAGGCATTTACAGGAGCCTCTTTGGCCACTGGGACCTGATTTCCTTAGAGCCTCATTAGCAACAAGAAGATAGTAATTCCCTATTTATGTCTTTGGACCAAACAACTAGGGCAACCAACATCATCAGAGTTTGGGGATAATTTAGGATCCAAAGGTAAAGACACTATGGAGTAGACCACAGGATTGAAATGGATCCCCTAGACCTCACCAGCTCTGCCAACCCTCATGCCTGAGCGACCAGGAGTTTTGACCACAAATAGCAATATTCAGTTATTTCATCTTCTGTGTTTTCAGACCTGGGAGCATTTCTGTGTTTTCTGGAATATTGGTTTTCCTGTATCTGATCATCCTCAGTGGCAATTATGATGATATATTGTCTCTAATTTGTAAATAGGACAATTTAGGCACAATAGTAGGGTGTAATAACAGGATACCATGGAGTGTAGTTTCAAAGGGCAGTTGTATCTGTGATATTGCCAATCCCAGACCTTTAGAGTAGATAATCTTTTTAACTATTTTCTTGAAATTGAACTCCTATTCCACATAATCTCAATGTGGTGAGGCACTGGAAACCTTATTTATATCACTCATGGAGAGAGAGAAAGAGAGAGAGAGAGAGAGAGAGANTTGCAGGGATTCAGGTGACAGACAAATCACGTTCAAATTGCATCAACTGTAAATTGCTTAGAATAGACATGGGATGTGTCTAGGGAGATTGCTCAGCAATTAGAACACTGGCTTACTGTGGCAGAGGACCTGAGCTTGGTTCCCAACACCTACATGGCAGCTAACAACCCTCTATAACTCCAGGTCCAGGGGATCTGATGCCCACTTCTGGCTTCTCTGGGCACTGCATGCATGTGGTGCACTTACATATATGCAGGCAAAACACACATACACATAAAATAAAAATAATAAAGAAGAAAGAAAGGAGAAGGAAAGAGAAGGAAAAGGAGGGGAGGGAAGGGAAGGGGGGAGGGGAGAGGAGAGGAGAGAAGAGAAGAGGAGATGATGGAATGGAGAGAAGGGAAGGGGGGCTGAAGCAAAGATGAAGAAACACACAGAATACTGAGCAATGGTTTTGTTTTTAACTTTTGTGATGTTTTATTGTGTGTGTATTAATATTTACCTGCATGAATGTAAGTTCACTTCATGTGTGTGGTGCCTGTACAGACCCATAAGGGCATCCAAGCCCCTGGAGCTGTGGTTACTGATGGTTGTTAGGTGCCATGTAGGTGCTGGGAATATGGTCCAGGTTCTCTGAAAGAGAAGCCAGTTCTCTTAACCACTGAGCCATCTTTCCAAACTCACCAAGTGATATTTTTAAAGGATAGGTAATACTATTATTAAAGATCAACTGGGATATGGCTCAAAGGCTGAGTGCTTGCACAGCATGCCCAAGCCCTTGCTTCTTCTCCAGAACCTCAGAAATAATGATGGTGAGGTAAATGCAGCCCAGCATAGAGGGTATGTACCACCCGGGAGTCCGTCAGTAATAGAGCTGGATCATTTTTGTTGTCAGAATTTCATTACAATCAAACTGTTAGATGAAAATGTGGATGCCAAAAAGTTCCAAATGGCCAGGTTGTGGTGCATGCCTTTAATCCCAGAACTCTGGAGGGAGTGACAGGCAGATCCCTGTAACTTTAAGGCCAACTTGGCCTACATAGAGAGTCCTGGGCAGCTGGAGCTACAGGTAGACCCTATCTCCATAAAAAGGTGTTTCAATGGGGCTAGAGAGATGGCTCAGTGGTTATGAGCACTGGCTGCTCTTGGAGAGAACCAGGGTTGATTCCTAGCACCCATATAGTCACTAACAACGGTCTGTAACTCCAGTTCTGTGGGAATTTAACACTCTGTGGGCACTGCAGGACATGGGTGTACTTATAGACAAATATACTCAGACAAATGAAATTAAAATAAAATATTTTTGTTTCAAATACAGAATAATTTCATTTTTATAAATTTAGATATCTAAAGGAAAGTTTATCTCTGGGTGGTGGGATTAAAGATATAAGTGAGGTCTTTTGCTTTTGTTTCTTCCCACATTTTCTAAAAAGACATGTTCCATTATTGATGTCAAATGCAGGCTGGCAAGATGGCTCTGCAGGTCAAAGTGCCAGGCACAGAAGCTCAGTGTCTGGGTTTGATCCCTGGGAACCATGGTGGAAGGAAAAACCAGTCTGATAACAGTTGTCATCTGGACTCCACACTTGTCCTGTGGTATGTGTGTCGTTGGAGAGAAAGGGAGAGAGAGAGAAAGAGAGAGAGAGAGAGAGAGAGAGAGAGAGAGACATAAACACATATACACATACATCATAAACAAGTAATATTTTACTTTTATTAATTTATCAATTTATTTATTGTATATGTGTGTGTTGTGTGTGAGACCCTGTCTCAAAAACACAAGAATCACTTCTCTGACTTCTCATCAGACATGATGCAACAGAAAGGTAAAAGAAAAACATCTTTCAAGCATAGGCAGAAAAACTTAACAGAATTCCATGTTCACCAGAAATGTCTTTCAAAAAGAAGGTAAAATATAGACTTCTTCATCCAAGCCAAAACTTACAGACTCACTTGTCAGCTACCTGCACTCTAAGGAATGTTGCAGTAAATTCTCAAAGCAGAAGAAAAAAGGTATCAGCTGGGACCTTAGCCACTGCAACTGTGACCAGTAATTAACCTTGGACATTCAGATGGTTTGAATCATCTCATATTTTGAACACTTGTCGCCCAGTTGGTGGCACTATGTTGGGAGGCTCTGGACCCTTCAGAAGTTGGACCCGAGCTGGCAGAGACAGGTCACTAGGGATTGGCCTGTAAAGGTTACGCCTAACGCCTTGGTCCCAGTCTCTGCTTCCTGGTTCGCCTTGCTGCCAGGTGCTTTGCCACATAGTCCACAATGCCTCCCGCCCACGTGATAGACCGAGATCCTCAGGGACCTTAAAGCAAACCCAATCTCTTCTTCCACAGAGTTTCTGCTAACTATTTTATAAACAGCACAAATGTACCTGATAAAGAAAATGAATTTGGACACCACTGGAAAAGAGAAGAAAAAAAACAAAAAAGGAAATAAAGGGGACTAGAAAGATGTCTCACAGCTAAGGGTACTGGCCACTTTTGCAGAGGACCTGGGTTCGAGTCTCAGCACCCACATGGTGGCTAACTACCATCCATAATTCCAGTTCCAGGCAATCTGACACCCTCTTTTGACCTCCATGAATTACCCAGCACAGGTGCACTTACATGCATGCAGGCAATACACTCCTACACATAAAGAAATAAAAGATGGGGCTGGAGAGATTGCTCAGAGGTTAAGAGCACTAGTTACTCTTGCAAAGGACCTGGGTTTGATTCCCAGCAACCACATGGCAGCTAACAGCTTCCATAACTCTAGCTGATGACTGTAGTTCCAGGGTATCTGATACCAACTTCTGACATACACGGGCACTGCATGACAAAAATACACTTACATACATGTAGACAATACACTCATACATATAAAATAAAAATAATAAAGTATTAAAAAGTAAAAGTAATAAAATAAGATTACACATTATTTTTATTTTATGTGTATGAGTGTATTGCTTACATGTGTATAAGTGCACCCATGTCACTCAGTGCTTGCAGGTGTCAGAAGAGGGTGTCAGATTGCCTAGAACTAGAGTTACAGATGATTAATAGCATCCATGTGGATGCCAAAAATCAAACCTGGGTCTTCTCAAGAACAGCAAGTGCTCTAATAGCTGAACCATCTCTCTACCCCCCCAAATAAAATATTTTTAAATAATGAGAAACAGAGCAAAAATAGGTAATTCAGGCAATATTCTTTCAAATGTTGTTGGCTCTTTTTTCTTCCAGCTGAAGCTGATTGTTGCTGTTAGTTTAGGAGCACTGTCACACCCTTGGGGACACAGAGTACATCGTGTGTGGGAGCTCCAAGTGTCTCATGAAGTTGGAAAGTACTTGCCTGGAAGGTAGACTACCACAGAGAAAACCAGAGCTGAGCCAAACAAAGGAGAGAGTCCGGGATTGCAGGAGGAAGATGCGCTCCTTGACTTGGCTCTCCAAGGCCCATGTGCAGTGCTGGTCAGAACAGACCCAGGCAGTGGGTTTGGCTAGCAGGAACAGCAAATGCTGATTTACTTAGCAGATATCATGTCAGACCAAAGACCTCAGCCACACCAGCTCCTAAGGCCACACAGCCAATAAGGACGCTCCTGAAGAGTGCCATTTTTGTGTTCCTCACCTCTGGGTGTCTGTGGCCATATGTCTCCTCAGTGGCTCAGAAAGACACAGACATGGCTGGTTAGTGCAGAGTTTAGCTCAACTGACAACAAAGGAATTCTGGATCTGCTCATGATGGCCTATCTGTGGAAGACATGGCAAAGGAAGTCCCTAGAGGAGCTTCATCTCTGAACAAATAAATGTTTGTTTCCACTGTTTTAACTGTACCTGGGGAGGTTGATGCAATCCATTGTTTACATTGACCCAACTGGTCCTGGCTTCTCTCATGACTCTGATGACCTCGTAACCCTGGAAGGTCCTGAGCAGGTGAGGAGCAAGTGTTCAGAGTCAGTCTTCTGAGCAGGAAACATGTCTGGGGCAATCACAGAACAGGCTTTTTTGGGAGCCTTTTTGGCCACTAGGACCACATTTCCTTAGAGTCTGCTTAGTGACAAGAAGATAGTAATTCCCCATCTATGTCTTTGGGCCCTTCGGACCAAATAATGAGTACAATGAACAATATCAGAATTTGGGAATGACTTTTGGATCAAAATGTAAAGACATTAGGAAATAGACCACAGTGATCAAAGTGGATCCCAGTAGAGCTCACTTGCTCTCTCAACCCTCATAACTTTCTGGTCAGTGGTTTGTCCATAGAGAGCAATACCCAGTTATTTCATCTTCTGTGTTTTCAGACCTAGGGATATTCCTGTGTTTTGTTGAATATTTGTTTCCATGTATCTAATCATCCTCAGTGGTGATTAATGATGCTACAGTCTCTCTAATTTGTGGGTAGGAATATTAAGGGCAGAGTAGTAAGATGTAAATACAGGATGGTGTGAAGTCTGGTTTGAAGGGCAGTTGTCTCTGAAATATTGCAAACTCTGAGCCTTCAGGGTGGGTATCTTTTGGGCGATCTCTCAAACTCACAGGTTATTGCTTGGAATCGAACCCTATTACACATAATCTCAGTGTGGTAAGACACTGGAAACCTTATGTATAACACACAGACACACACACACACACACACACACACACACACAAAATACTTCCTCCATAGCAGGTGGGAACAAGATATTTGGAACTAGGGTTGAGGAACAACCAGTGACACAGCCCTGCTCCAGCTGTCCAGTTCTGATTAGAGAATGAATGACGGGAGGAGGAAAGAAGCAAGCACACAGCTGAGCTGGTAGACGTCAAATCCAACACTGGGGAGGCAGAGACAGGAGGAGAGGGGGAGGGGGAGGG